>VUQG01034740.1:0-36104 GCA_015106755.1 Etia nguti | reverse complement strand
AATAAAACAAAAGCACAAGATAAAATTAACAAACAGTGGGTTCACAGTGAATATGCAGATTTGAATAGATGGGTTTTGATTTGAGATTTAAACTGGGGGAGAGAACCAATGTTTCTTATATGTGGGGGTAGAGAGTTCCACAGCCTGGGAGCAGAGCAGCTGAAAGCTCTGCTTCCCATGGTGGTGAGGCAGAAGATCGAAGTGAGCGGGCAGAAGAGGTAGTGCTTAACAGATCAGAGAGGTAAGGAGGAGCAAGGTTATGAAGGGCCTTAAAGGTGAGCAGAAGAAACCTGTATATATACTTGATGTATACTTGATACCTGTATACACATCATCAATGAGGTTTTCGGGCATATCTGGCTTTTTCCAAACTATGATCTTCACATCTAGATAAGAAATGGAAGAAAAGGTAAAGGCACTCTGGAATTTACAGAGATAGTTTGAAGACATTGTGCTCATATCTCGACCAGAGTCAGTCAGGTGTAAAAGATAATCTGCACAGTGTGCTCACTTTTGTGAGAAACTACCGCCCACAGTTTAGAGGCATCATGACTCACACTCAGGTTTACCATCTGCTCCGCTTCACTGAAAGGCTGAGGCTCCATCCACTCTCATCCATCCACATCTTATCAGCCTTTCCTATAACCACCCTTAAAGGTGCTGCTGTGTGCACTGAAGCTACAGAGTTTGTACCAAATTCCAGTATCTCTTTGTATGTGACACAGTCAAACCACGTATTATAGAAGGCGTGAAGCAAATGTCTGATTTCTTTACTTAGCATAAACAAAATGGAACTGATGGGAAAAAAATCTACATGATCTAATTTTGTGGTTTAATATGTACTTAAAACACATAACTCTATGTCATTCTACTCAACTCTCCAGTAGAATAAGGTAAAGAAATACTTGATGTATCCCATATTTTGAAAAATCCCATGATATATGGATGAAAAAATAAAATGAAAGCATTTTTCTGTGGAATGAGTGGATTGCAACATTCAGCTCTGTTGAAAAACTGCCCTTTATTTCAAAAAAAAAAAATGAAAAAATAAAAGATGACCAAGTGCATAAAAAATATTTTGTACTGGTGGTGGGAACTAAGAAAAGCTTCCAACATGCCTCCAGTCTTATCAGTACCTGTTATCACTGCTGGTATGTTTTTCTGACAGTCATGTATTGCAAAACAAGGCAAAAATCACAATAGCAGTGCTTTTGCATACCAGAGTCGGGTTTTTTTTTTTTTTTTTTTTTAACTACCCAGGAAATCGATAAAGAATCAGGGATACAACCACAGTCAGTACTGGAGTTGGTATCAGTAAAATCTTATCAATTACCCAATTCTTTATCTAAAATAGGATAAAAAAAATTATCTAAATGACCTAAAACTCAACACAGTACTTCTGTGAGTCCCCAGCAAACATGAAGAATGAACAGAAACGCAACTAAAGAAGGCACTTTTGGATAACAGAAACTATTTTCATAATGTAATAACTGTTGGATGTAGTATACATGTTTTTACTTCTACAAACCGCTGAAGTGGGGACCATCACACCTCTCAGAAATCTGTTTTTTAGGGTCTTTTGTTTTTGTTTTTTTTGTAAGCTTCTACCAGGGACTAGGTACTTTCTCATCATAACACGAAGGTTAAGGTATTGAAATGTGTGCAGATGAAAGTGTACCTTGTTTGGTTAAACACAAGGTACACAGGTGCAGCATCAAAATTTTCCATTTTTTAAAACGGAGAAAATGAAGAAGCTGAAAACAGGATTAACAGAAACTAAAGAATGACAACATTAGGTGGTGTCCTATTCTTGCTTCAGTTTCTATTTGTGAACTACTGAAGATCAAAACAACTGCTTGTAATGTATCTACTGAGCCCTCCCAACTCCATACTGACTATAGAGTTTTTGGTCCAAAAGCAGCCAAACATTTCTCCGTTTAACAGAGATGAATTCTGATATTATTTCATAAAATGTAATTTGATGTTATGCAGTGACTGTGACACTAATTAAAATCTAGACCAACCTTTTGCCTGGATGCTTGAGAACAAGACGCTCTTGTCACTGTTTGTAGCTTAACTGTGTTATCCTTTTTTCCCTTGTGCAGCCTATGGAGCTGGGAGAACACATAAACAGTTTACTCCTCAACATGTGCGATGATGTTACATTGAGTCGAATGTCACTGCGCACAGTCCTGGACATCTCCAGCAAACACATCCGAAACTCCAGCTGTGACCCTCCTTTCAGTTATATCAGAAGACTCGTCAGGACAGTACTGGGCAGCCTTTCTCAGGTATAAAATGTGATGATGTATATAGAATGAAATTCCAGTATTCCTGTCTAAGAGTCCATATTTGTGAAATTGTCAGGAAGCCTTTATAGGAAGTATGCTTCTTAGCTAAGTGTATGTTAAAGAGCTATAACAAGCTCTTCCAAAGCGCGCTAGGTTTGAATTATACAACAGGTAATGTGGTCATACTGATAGAACATGTTTCAGGACTTCTTCCTTCTTTCACCCTCACTTTTTGTTTTTCATTTTCTGTCTTTTTCACAGCTGGATGGTCTGCTGACTGACAGAGAATCTCTTCCGGAGCGGAGCAAAGAGATTCGGGAGAGGCTGAGGGGCAAAGGGTTGCCCTCAGGTAAGATGAGCCGCACCTAAGTGACACACAGAAATGTTGCAGTGGTGTGCTCAAAATCATTAATTTCCACACTGAGTCGTATCTATTGGCTGCATACGGATAAAAGGCTGCCAACGCGATAAGGTTTTATTTATTTTTAGTGTCGAACTCAGCAAATATTAGGCCGTTGCACTTAAATGTTTTGTTTACCTACATTCTGTGTAATCTTCATATGAGGGTCACAAGTTCAGCCTCTCTCCAAAACAAATCACCAGATCCTAGATAAGCAGGCTTTGTTTAGAACATTTGAGAACGCTTTGAAATTCAATTTGTCAAGCGAGTCCAGAGACGACCCAAAACATGTGTCCACTGATAGATAAAGAGAATAACATTGTGACATGGAAGATTAAATAACAATCTGGAATATGTTAGATGAATAGTGAATTGCCATTGTGTTGAAGATTATATTGACAGTGGCCAAGTCTTCATCTCCGAAACAGCCAACTATGCAGAGTGCTTGTTTTTGTCGGTATAAAGTTGTTCATGAAAAGAAAAACAATCAAATTGCGAAAGGGTGTTAGGGGTTCTCACAACTTACTGAACTCCTTCCCTGGTGCCAGAAACCATGGGACACCTTCAGAGGTCCATAAGTCGGTTAAAATGTTTGGCAAAACACGAAAGAACGGCAGCTCATGGGGTCGCAATCGTAATATGTCGGCTGGGTGGTTTTACTCGCTCCTAATCTTTAAGCTGTTAGGGTTTAACAGTTTATGCTGGTTGCCTACATGTTTTTTAAAAATATATTTTAATGAAGAAAGAATCAGATGTAAATTGCTCCCCTTGTTTTCTAACCATTTATCAGTCACATCCTCACTCTTTGAGTCTGTGGGAAAGAAGTGAAAGTAGTGAGAGAGAGAGAGGAACAACAAGTTACAACCTCGAATCGGATTTAATTCAGGAAAATATGAACAAATCTTCCCAGTGGTTTCTGAGAGAACTCAGGCATTTTTCCAGGCCATGAAGAGGAGAGCAGAGCACAAACATGGCTTCCATCCCGATTATGTAAGCACGGCATGGCATTGATTACAGATGCATATTTTGGAGTCACCAGTGTAGCTGCTGGTCTCCTGTTTGTATCAGTGCTTTGTTTCCCTGGTTGATCCCCAGCCAACCCTAGGGAAAGTACATGCAAAGAGTATTACTCAGTTCTTAAGCATCTTTCCTCTGAAAGGACCAGCTCTCTCTCTCACCCTTAACCCAGTGGCTCCAAGTTCTCAGATATTGTCTTTTTTTCTTTTACACATACTGTGCATGTTATGATTGTGATCTACTGGCAGCGTGTCTGGGGGTGTAACTCACCTCTTTGACAAATCAAAGACATGCAGCATAAATTTTTGTTGTCTTTATTTTTTTATTCCAGTTTTACTCTGTCAAGTTTTTTTCAAGTTTCCTCCTGAGTTCCTGGAAGACTGAAGTCTGGCTATCTTTAATGCATCTCCAAACATATGCTTTCTAGATTAAAACCAACCCACATGTAGGTTTTTTTTTTTTTTTTTACAGGCCTCAACATCTGCCCGATTACCCTCTTGTTTCTGTATTTCTTCCCTTTGTTTTGTTCCTACATACTTCACTGGTTTATTTCTCTCTAAAACACAGACTTTACTGGTAGTGTTTATATGCCTGGAAAGGCAAACTTGAAATTTATGGACGGTTAAAGTAAAAGTTCTTATTCAGGGAAAGGCAGTGATAGATTGTAAGATGCTTGTAGCAGAAATTGTTTGTTATTGGGCCACAATTTTGTTTCCTTTTAAAACAATGGAAAATAGTTTCTCAACAAACTGAGGAACTGTAGTAATATTAGCTTTTTATTCCTTGGGCTGCTGTTGTTTGTTTTGCATGCAAAAGCGTAACAGTCATATACTATTGGACAAAAAGAAGATGCTATTTTAACATTTTAACTTTTCAGCCTCTGTATCTGCTCGGTGTTTAAAATTTTGGTTCTCCCCTGCTCTTAGGGAGGAGTGCTGCCCCTCGGGTTCTGGAGCGCTACAGAGCTAAGACTCAGGAACAAACCTCTCTAAACCGAGGCCTCAGTCGTTCCATGGGCTCACTGCCAATCCAGGATCTTTTGAAGGGGGATGATGGGGCAGCCGTACAGTATTCCCTGTCTGATTATCACACCAATTCTGACTCACCCAGTGAACTCTACCCAAAGCCCCCCTCGCTCCATTCCCAGCGTTCTTATCCCTATCTGCACCCCTTTCACCCCCAGCAAAAAGGCCGGCCTGTGGAACTGGACCGTAGATCTCTGCCTTTCTACAGTGGGGAACTGAAGCGAAGTCAGCCCAGGAAGACCTGGGCTTCCTCTGTGGACTTGGCTTGCATTGACCCAGAGGCTCTTCGTTTTGGGGCTTTGGAGGATGCAAGAAGAGGCAGTAGTGCCTTAAGTACACACTCCAGTGGCAGGCGCAAATCACCTTTGCAAGCTTTAAGAGAAAGGGATTCTCAATACCTTGAGTTTGGTGGGCTGAACAGTCGGAAGCCTCATCACCACTCAGCCTTGTCTGTAGGCTCGGGCATCACCGGTGCCTATGACAAGATCAAGGAAAAACAGAGGAAACTTCTGGCGCTAAGACAAGCAGTGGATGGTGAGTACGCTGAAACTAGGGGTTTAATTTAATAGAGAATTTGTACCGATGAATGTTTTCAGGGTTAAGTTTAAAGTTACTTTTTTGTGTGTTTGTTAAATTCCTTGGCAAATTTTCAAAACAAAATACAAACCAGAATCATGTAATTCAAAGTGGTATCACGTTGTGGTTGTGACTCCTACTGTGGACAGCGTGTTGTGAATGATTTTTACTTTTAGGAAAAAAACCCCATCATGGCTGTTTTGGCCTTTTCTTGGAAGCTGGCACTGAATAAATGTAAACAGAATGACTAACAAGCTGTTTAGTCTGAAAACCTGCAAACTACACATAGTTTCATGCCATGGGATATTTTTTCGACGTAAGCCTTTCCTCATTACAACACATCACAAACAACAAGCACCTGGTTGTTTGTATTACACACTTCGGAGCTTTTGGTCATGTGTGGTTAGGAGTCCTTTGTCGGAGCATGCAACGTGTGGCCTATAGCGTGTAAAGATGTAAGATTTCTGTTATGTGTGTGGTTGGCCACAACAAATTTCTTGGGTTTAGTCTGCAACTGGGGCAGGGAGGAAGTCTTAAGTAAAACAGACCGGTTCAGGGTCACTTGATGTAAGTGAAGTGTCAGACTCTGTAGTGCATGGACTTATCAGAGCATGAAGTCATCAGCTGACCTGATCTAAAAGACACAACAACAAAAAAAAGTGAAAGCAACGGGATCAAGTGAGCAACCAGACAGTTGGACTAGTTGCAGGTTGCGTATCCGTCTGTAGTAACTACCACGTAAGTGTTGTGAAGTATGGGGAGCCGGGTGCTGGCTTGGTGGTGGCTGGGCAGCAAGGTTTAGACAGAATGTATGAGTCATTGCTACAGTGACCGGTAATTATAGGTTGGCTTAATTCTAGCCTGCTGCTGACTGTCAGAGATGTTATATACAAAGTCCCTCTTTTTTTTTATTTTATTTTTTTATTATCGCTATAAACATGCTTATAAAGGATAGATGCAGACTAGTTATATACTTTCAGTGTGTTACAGACTGAAAGAAAAATAGTCTTAAAATAATAGCAAAATGATTAAATCAAAGACATCAAGCAGCACTGTTAAACACGTCAGTCATCTGTTATAAGAGCTTTAAGTTTCCTGTTGGAGATTATGAAATTCTTAGTAAAGTAAGTTTATGCAGTGAGTCACATGTCTCTTGGCCAGCTGAGAGCCGTTGAAGGCGCATGAGGCTTGAACGATTTCATACAATAAACCACTGTCTTCTACCTCTTGCTCTCTTGTTGTTCTTGCAACATCCCCACTCTCTGCTCCTTCCAGCCTTCAGCCTCCCTGCTTTTCTCGCAGCTATTTTTGATGCTGACTGCACCACCAACCAAGCATTCTTTTCCCCGACTGTGGCTTTTCATCCCCCAGCAAGTACCTTCTTGCCTTCTTTTTTTCCACTCCCCTTTGCTTTGTATTGATTGTTATTTAGAGGATTTGAGGGTTTGTTTTTGTTTTTTTAATTTCTTCATCTCATGAAAGTGCAGGACTTAGTCACTTCGCACCTTATGGGTAGCATGAGCAACACCTTCATATAACTGCTAAGATGACACAAAAACATGTCCAGATTTAAAGAGTCACTAAAAAAACGACCAGCAGATATTTCCCATTAAGATCCACAAACTGAAAGAAACTTAAACTAAAGCTTTGGGATGACTGTCACATGCTGCAAACTTGAACATTGTGGTAAATATTTAAAAAATTGAGGTTTTCAACAAGGAATTGTGGGGGAAAAATGGCCTTACTGTTGTGTTTGTGATTGCTTGTGAATGTGCAGAGAAGACTGAGAGGGTTGATCTATTCATTAATATTAAATGATGGATATTACAAAGCATCCTGGAGAGAAGCTTTGTTTACTGCCATCAGAAGTGACTGAGGGTGTCTGCGAAGGGTGAGCCAACTGTTCTTTGGCTACACCATGAATGGGGCCTAATTGAGTACAAACCATTTGGATGGGGGCTTTTTGGATGTGTTTCTTGGCAGAGACCTCCTTTCCTTTTCTTTTTTTTCTATCTCTCACTTCTTTCTGTTCTTTTCTGCAGGAAAGTGATGGCACAGCAGTGGTCAGTAGTCTCAGGTTTTACAGGGTTAAACACCCCTTGACTGCCCTTCTGTGTGTGCGTGCATTTACAAGTCATGTCTAAATGTATTGCAACGCTCACGTTTGTGTGCTTGTGTGCATGCCTTTGTGTGCATGGGCATGTCTCTACCTGGGCCCTTCTGTCTCAAACAGTTCCAAGAAAACCCCCAACCCCCACACACCATTTTTGGTGTCAGTCTTAAATAAGTCAAAGCTTTCCTTGTCGAACTGGAGGCTGTAATAGGAGTCATGCTTAGCAGATGAGGGAATTCCTAACATTATTGGACTTATCCGGCACTTGGCAGCAGATCATGTGGGTTTCTGCCGAGGTGGGTCCAGGTTGGACAGCAGGAAAGAACGCTGTTGCTCCAGAGGAAGGGGAGGTGTGTCTGTAAATCACAGCCTTTTGAAATTGTCTTAATTATTCTATTTGAGTCAGCAGGAGATGAGATTACTGAGTGTTTGGTTTTTTGTGAAAAGCTGTTGACTGTTTGTTATTTCTAAACCATTTGAGCTACCTAACTTATTTCCTCTTCACATTATGAATAATGTCCAGTGTCCCTTGACCACCAGGCACTAAATAACCTCAGAGCACAGTCGGAGTAGAGTCTTTTTCTCAGTGTAAAATACTTAAAGGCTGAAGGCCTGTAGACACTTGTAGCACATGCAGAGGGGTCACCTACATAAAGTCAGATCGTGGGGATAAATAAACATGTATGTGAGGACAAATGAGAAGATGAAGTGCAGCCTGGACAGAGAAAGTTTGGTGGTAAATGCATGCTTTGATAATTCTTTCCTAGAATTGACGCTCTTTGCCTTAAAATATGTAGAGACTGTTATGTAGAGGCTGCTTTTCCAGCAAGTATGTGGGGAGTGCTCTCTCTCACGCAAAGTATTTAATTACGACAAAACATACTAACAACAGAAGCACTCTTCTTTTTTTCTGTCATTAAAATCTTTAAGAAAAAGAAGAATTTTATTGCATTTATTTACCTTTACCTTAATGGTTTCCTTTATATTTTCCTGTGAATTAAGCTGGTATAATTGGTGGCACTGAGAATGCGCTATGCACTACATCTTTTTCGAACTCTGCATTTCTCTAACCCTTTTGCTCCATTGCTTACTTTTAAACATTCACATTATGAGGAAAATCTCACTGTTAATCTGTCCAGTCAGCTGTGACCCTCTCTGTTACTTTTTGAAATTACTTAAAAGCACCGCCTGACACACTGAAATGTTGGTCCTGGGGATTATTTGTTTTTTGTTTTTTTGGGTGAATTTTTCTTGTTTTTATTACAACTGACCATTAACCTCATTTTGTGCTGTTTCCATGACCAAAAAGAGTGTGTGGCACATAATTAATCTTAAATCTGTTTACAGATTCAAGTTGCCACATTCCTTAAAATACATTTATATTTTGCATGGGTCAGCACAGCGGTGTAATCTCACAGCTGGGCTCAAACTTTTCTGCATGGGTTTTTCCAGGTGCTTCGGTTGCTTCCACAGTCCAAAGACAATCGGGTTAAATGAGGAGGAAACTCGTAAGTGTGGTTGCCTGGGATTGACCAACGGCCTGTCAAAATGGGTGCCCCGCCCTGGATGAAATTTAACTGGGATAGGCTCCAAGCTTTTCTGTTATTTTTAGCACCTCCAGGACCTCACCAGACTTAGGGAGTGGGGGTGGGGGGTTGTTTTGTTTTTTTAAACAGTGGGGTTATCATTCTTTTTTCTTCCTAGACAAGGTTGATAATACTGAAATAACCTCCAGTTTCATTCTGACTTATAGCAAAACATTGTAGTTGAGTAATGGGAGCTAGATAGTAGAAGTAGATTCCTTTAAAATCAAATGCTTGTATTGCTTTTTATCATGTTTCCTCCTTTCTGTGAAGCTCAGTAAAGTGTTGTTAGGTAATCCAAATTGAGAAATATTTATTATGTTTTTATTAGCTGTTGTAAGCTCATCTTCTTATAAAAAGCTTTTTCTTCACCTCAGCGTTTCTAAACCTCACCTAAGTATAAAGGCAGGTGACTGCACGTATGTATGTCTCAGTGAGGGCTTTGAAGCAGAAATGTAAGTCATTGTGACTGCATGGGTAATTTGCTGTAAATCACACAAGACTGCTCCTCCGTGCACCTTTTTGTGTTAAAGGAAATGATGAGTCACCGTCCACTGGAAGATGGAAAACTATTTTGGGTGATAGTCCAACCAGTCCTTCTTCCACTAAGTAACATTATAGTGGCTGTCGGGCCACAATGCTTTTTTGCTTAACATGTTTACGTAAGACAGAGATCAGCACAAGATGAACTCTGTTGTTTTGTGAAACAGTAAAATAAAATGCCTTAGCAGTGACTTGGGAATCCCATTCATTCAAGCTATGTAGTTGGTACTGAGGAGCAGGATTTTCAAGTTCAGTGTACAAAGCAGAGAGCACATGGTACATTAGGGTAAGTTTCAGATTGAATCATATTGTTTGTTTTTTCTCAGTTACCACAGATTTTTAGTTCATTATTGAGTTAATTGGGCTTTGCTTTGAGAAAAGTTTAACTGTGGAGAACTGGTCTGTACCTGCTGTGGTTCACCCAGTCTAGCAAGACAAAAGTTTACGCCCAAAATGTAAAAAAAAGCATTCTAACCTGACTGGAGGCATGCCTGCATACACTTGCTAAATCTGCTTTTCCTTGTAGGTACATATGCCTCTCATTAGGAGTGTTTACCCACAGCATGACTAAATCCTGCTTTGTGTGTGTTATTTTACTGGCTTAGTGTCACCGTTTGGTTTCAGTAGATTGTGGAGTAAATGAAAACGTGCGCCCATCAATTCATATGTTGTGCTAGCACCATAAAGTCTCATACAACTTATTGTAAACCTCTGTTTTATGTAACATTGACATATACACGGCTTCACCATAACAGCTTAATTTTGTATTAAGTGCATGTTATACCTTTTGTTGTTGTTGTTGTTGTTGTTATTATTATTATTATTATTATTATTATTATTATTACCATTATTATTATACTGTGTGGTTTGTATAATACATAATTTTTAAATGAATTTCTCTGTTGCCAGACCCAGTCCACACCCACCACAGGTACCACAGTGATTACAGTTCATCCAGTGAAAGCCCCTCACTCGCCTCCTCTGATCCAGATTACAGGCAAGGTAAAAGATGCCCCTGACAAATCCTTTACTACTATTATGTTTTTAATGGAGATCCCACCCACACATTGCATAATGTACTGTGAAATGTAACTAACAGGTGATAGGTGCTGCACACATGTAACTCATCTTGGCTATGTGCATGTAAGAGAATAAATCACTCACTTAATAATAACATCAGAGAGCCATACTGAGCTGTGGCTGTTCTGCTAATACTCAGTTTCCGCAGTGGCTTACGGTGACTTCATAGTGAACTTTTTAGGCTTAAAGTGAAGTGCCGCTGCATTTGCTTGATTTAGAAGCACAGCAGCAGACCTGGCAGTTTCCCATGTTGAGGTAACTTCCAATCAACTGCTGTTATTTACTTGCCTGATGCTGCTAAACAAATTGCATGTTTTCTTTCACTATGTAAGATTGCACAAGGTAAGAATTCCTTTCCACTGTCAGTGAAAAATGAAATTGTGCAATGCACCTCATTGTTAGTGTAATAGTAGTGTGCATAATGGTCTCCACACTAAGACTACTCAAGATTAATTCACTTAAACTTGTCAACACAACAGAAGGCAGAGCTAGTCAATGATGTGTTTAGTTAAGATCAGCCTAAAGGTTAAGACATTAACTGGCTAACTTTTTCCATATCACTAAAAACAAATCCCTGCTGCAATATTTAGTTAAAGGCCAAAAAGACTTGAAGCCCATTCTAATGTAGCCCTGCACCAAAGTTTGACACTGAACTGACAAATCTGTGAATTTATATTCTCCACTAGAATGTAGTGGGATTCTAAAGCATCTCTAACTTAGTTTGTGTTACTAAATTCAAACCTGTTTTTAAATTTCTTTCTCTGAAAACATGCATTCAGTAATAACTTATAAGACATAGAAAAGCTATATGTCGTTACTTTATTACACCTACTGTTGCTGTAATGCAGCACACTTTATTGCAAGGCAACAGAGATGCTATTTGTTGTGCTGATTTTGCTCTTCTATAATTGCACCTTTGACATGTTCCTGCAGGTATATTTGCAGCACCGTGTGTGTCTGCGTGTCTGTTTGACTATAATAATGTAAAAACAGCATTTAGTCCTTTGGGGGGGGGGGGGTTTGTGCACCTCTATCCTTGGATGCTTTTGCATCTTTGTTTTTTTTTTATCTTTATGTTTTAAAAAAATGCCACCAGCCTGCTGGGGGCTGCAGAGGAAAATTAGCCTGTATAGCTAATTTTGGCATATTTACATGATGGACCTAAGTATTCATGTTAATTGATGTGCATTTTCCTTTGTCAGTACAATAAACAAAAACATTCTGCTGTCTTTTCTAGCTAAGAAACCTGGTGAAATTGGCAGGTATGGCTCCCAGCTGGCACTTCCAACTGAACATGACGCGTTGTCGCTGGCAAGCCACAATGCAAACAGACACAGGTAATGCCCAGTCTTTCGCATCCCCCTCACCCATCTCACCCCCCACCTCACAAAACTCCTGCTGAATGTGGAAGCTGTCCTGTTTGATACTCTAAGCCACAAACATACAGCTGGTGTGGCTCGGCAGGGTCAGCTCCATGCTTCACTAGTGAGGTCATCTAATGTGACATCCACATTCAACATTCGCTGTCTCTCTCTAATCTCTGGCATTATAGATCAGAACTGCCTGCTGTTGTTCAGCCTGCTCAACAATCTGTCCCACAGCAGAGCCCCTTTTTCTTCCCCTTTTTCCCCAGAATGCTAAAGCAAAAACAGCTGCTGTACACAAAAACCCATTTTGCTGCTAGCTTTAAACTTGTCTATTACATAAAAGATGGAACAAAGTGTGCAAATAGAAGACGCATCTTCACATAAACCCCACCGCGCACGCACATGCACACAGAGAGAATGGCTTCCTTTCTGCTTTAAGACAGCATCAGACTCTTCTGACGCCCATCCTCTTCTCTTCTTTTCTTTTCCCTGCAGGCAAAATGAGGGGGCAGCTGATGACACTCTGGTTGGAGCAGAGTTGCTGCTGCAGAGGCAGGAGGAGGAAGTGCAGCGGCTTCAGGCCCACATGGCCCACAGGCTGTCCAGGGCCAACCTCTACCCCACAGATGACCCCTTGGCCCTTCAAGAGTCTCTCTACACCTCTTCTGTACCTCCACGCAAACCCAAGGTTTGCACACGTAACAGTATTACTGATGTTCTGTTAATTATAATCTTTCTTGCTGTTTTGGCCTTTTTTTTCTTTACAAAAGCATTCTTATTTAAATAGAAAGGCTCCTTTGTCACTATGGAGCACAGTAACTCTAGAGCGGCATCCAAGTTCTGAGCGTTTGTGGCCTTGAAGCCTGTTTGCATTGCAATATTTGATGATGGATGTATAATTTTACCTCACATGAGCTCATTGGCAGCAAACTTGTTGATGCTCTAAAGATGAACTGCTGACTGGAGTACATAATTCATTTCAGCCTCCTTATAGTAATTAAAAGTATGTAGGATTGTTGAATGTGTGGATTTTTTTTCTCCCTTTTTTTTTCTTATGGTATGGTCTAATTTGGCAGTGTTTGTTAACACAGTTGGTAAGCATGGTAGCAATTGTGTTGCTGTTCCCAGTAGACCCCAAATACTATAGAATATTATATTGCCAATAAGTTAAGCACCCTTGCCAGGACTAGACTTTTTAGTGAGTTTGTGGTTGATTATAATCGGTGAAATTTAGGATGTGAAGGTTTTCAGTTGGAAAAATTTACAACATATGAGTTAAGGAAGAGGAGTCCTGCTCTTCTGACTCATGTGAGATTCAGTTATTAAAAAAAAAAAAAAATCAACAAGGAAATGTGTACAACACTATAAACCATCATACATCACAGTGTTTTTCACAATTGGTCACTTTATGAGTTATACCTTTTTTAGGACCTGGTTGTACCCGTTCTGCTTTCAGAGTATCTTAATTCTTTGTGTCACAGATTCAACAAGGTGCTGGAAACATTATTCAGAGATTTTGGTCGATATTAACACGATGGCATCAGAGAGTTGCTTCAGATTGGTCGGCTGCACATCCATGATGCCTATCTCTCATTCCACCACATCCCAAAGGGGCTCTGTTAGATTGGGATCTGGTCACTGTGGAGGCCATTTAAGTACAGTGAGCTCATTGTCATGTTCAGGAAACCAGTTTGAGATGATCTGAGCTTTGTGGCATGCCATCCTGCTGGAAGTAACCATCACAACATGGGCATACTGTGGTCATAAAGGGATAAACATAATCAGCAGCAATACTCAAGCTGGTTATGTTGTTTGGTACTAAGAGGCCCAAGGTTTTCCAGAAAAATATCCCTCACATTATTACAACATTACCAGCAGCCTTGATACAAGGCATGATGGATGCATGCTTTCATTTTTCTTAAGGCCAAATTCTGACCCTTCCATCTGAATATCTCAGCAGAAATCAAGAATCACTGAACCAGGCAATGTTTTCCAATCGTCTGTTGTCCAACTTTAGTGAGCCTGTGTGAATTTTGGTCTTCGTCTCCTTTTCTGAAATATTCATATTCATGTGTAGCACCAACAACCGTTCCACATTCAGAGTCACATAAATCCCCTTTCTTTCCCCATTCTGATTTTCAGCTTGAACTTAAGCAGGTCGTTTACACCATGTCTCCATGCCTAAATGCACTGGGTTGTTGCCACATGACTGGCTGATTAGATATTTGCATTAACAAGCAACTGAATAGGTATACCTAATAAAGTGGCAGCTGAGTGTGAAGTATTTGTGTTATACATATTTTATATCATGGGTGAGAGGGCAGTTGTAATTTTCAAAAGACCCTTTAGAGTGCTGGTAAAATAAAACTTCAGTCTAACAGTGACTTTTTTATTATGTGGTAGAACTTTCACGGACCCGAGTTTGTGAAGATGGCCAGTGAGCCCTGCGTGCCCTTGTCTGTTCCCTCGTCAATAATGGTGAGAATGTAAAATTATGCCGCCTTGAAGCCAAAGAATTCATGTTTTTATTTCTGTTTGTAAATTATTACTCCATCCTTTGTCTTCCTTAACTCAAGAAACGTGGGAAAGTGGAAGAAGTGCAGAGGAAGGTGGGTGTGGTGCTGCTAAATGGCCAAAAGCTGGAGCTGAGCTGTGACATCAAGGCAGTGTGTAAAGACGTTTTTGACATGGTGGTTGCCCACACTGGACTTGTGGAGCATCATCTCTTTGGCCTTGCATACCTCAAAGGTATTGTATGTTTGTGGTTTGAGGTGTGTGTGAGAGAATGGATGTGCATTTTCTTGTGTTATTTTGGGATTTTGGTAAGTGTTTCACAGTTATTCTTTGTTTGTTTAGTCTTTAGTAGTTGCCCCCAGAGGTCTTCATTCTCACATAAGAAAAAAAACATTTTAAAAGTTCTTTAAACATAGCTCAAATTGTATTCAAAGTAAATGTTTCCATTTTTGAAGTGGAAAGTTAAAAAGTGTATAAATGCGCATAAAAAATATTGGTTTGGTTGGTTTTAGTTGCAGGTTCGTGGTAGTTCATTTTGATCAATTTCCTGTAAAGATGCAGAACTTAAGCCAGCCCAACTTGACTTTCTAACCCTTTCTTCCTTAAAATCACACACAGAAAATGAGTTTTTCTTCGTTGATCTTGATGCCAAATTATCCAAAGTGGCCCCAGAGGGATGGAAGGAGGAGTCCAAGAAAAGGAGATCTGACATGCTTTTTAACCTTTTTTTCCGCATCAAATTCTTCCTTGATGATATCAACTTCATACAGTAAGTGCACATTTGGCAATTAGCTGGAAAACCTAATGCCAAATGTGTGCTGTCGTTACACAAAAAAATAATACAGTGTTTTCATGTTGGCATAATAACCACTTACAAGAATTTTTCTGTTTATTATAGGCATGCTATGACCAAACATCAGTACTACCTACAGCTGAGGAAGGACATCTTGGAGGAAAGAGTGCGCTGCGGCACAGAAGATGCGATTCTGCTGGCTTCTCTGGCATTGCAGGCTGAATTTGGTGACTATCAGCCTGAGGTATCCACTCTGCTGTTTATCTGTTTGTTATCAGTCAACTAAAAGTTACTTTTCTCTTATGACTTAAAATGTATTTCATTTGACTGTTTTATATATAAGACAACAAAAGTATCTTAAAAATAATCTCATTAATCCTGATCCTGCAGCTCCATGGGAAGACTTATTTCAGGATGGAGCACTATCTCCCATTGTCTGTCTTGGACAAAGTGGGCCAGGCCACCATCAGGGAGGATCTGCCAAAGCTTCACAGCAACTACTACGGAGCAACAGAATCTGAGGCAGAGTTTGAGTTCCTTAAGGTTGGCAATAACATAATAATAAGTAGACTGCATCTAAATTCAGTTTTCATATAGATATCAAAAATATGTTCAGTTATGGCTGAAGTTATTTTTTTCAGTAATCAATTGCAACTCAAGGTTTTTATTTTGTGATGTAAATGATTATTTCATACCAAAGTGTATGAGTCCTTCGGCAGAAGGACTGACATGCAGTGTATGTTTGACCGCTATAAGTAACAAGAGCAAAATGTCTGATTACATTTCATTTGTTGTATTTTTTCTCTTATTGGAGACTACAAAGACAGGTGTTTGCTTCATGCCACTGAACAAAATGTAATCAAACTATAGCTATACAAACATTGCTCTTGTACTGGATCACTGACCTGAATTATATCCTAGTACCATCTCTCTTGTCTTTAAAGATGAGCCAGAAGCTGACAGAGTATGGAGTCCACTTCCATCGAGTGCTTCCTGAGAAGAGATCTCAGACAGGGATCATGCTGGGTGTTTACTCCAAGGGGGTGCTCATTTTTGAAGTCCTTAATGGAAATCGTACCCCAGTGCTAAGGTTCCCCTGGAGGGAGACAAAGAAGATTTCCTTTGCTGTATGCGCTTGTCTCTTATTATTCGACATAAACCTGTACTACAGTATACCAATATTTGTTTTCCACTATAGTGTAATCCAATTGATGCCCATTTTCACTTTGTTTGCCTTGTTTTTTTAATTTCTTTTTTTTGTCTGTAATCCTCCAGAAAAAGAAGATTTGCCTTCAGAACACATCAGATGGCATTAAGCACCTGTTTCAGACAGACAGCAACAAGACATGTCAGTATTTGCTACAGCTGTGTTCGGATCAGCATAAGTTCCACCTGCAGATGAAGGCTCGCCAAAACAACCAGGAGCTGCAAGACCTAGGTAAGCAAGAAGATAGCCTCACATTTAGAAAGATGTGAATATATAGCCAGCTAAGTGCTGCTTGTTTTTTAATAGAGATGAGGGTTAACTTGATGCATCTGGCAAAGGCAACACTAATTGGAATAGATCAACGAATTAACTCTTTGGAATTACCCGTCTCATGTTAATAAGCACTAATTATTATTATTATTATTATAGAATGACAGAATTTTATGTCTTTCATGTTCCCGCTCACCAGAAAACAGTTTGCAGTACTCCCTCGACTATCGGAGTGGAGATGCCGTAGGTATGACGGCGAGTTCGGGCAGCCTGGCCCCAAGTTTATCAACACGCTCCAACCCAGACCAACTGAAGAGAATCTCATACTCAGAGGCAGCCCTCAATAAGGCACTGTCTGGCTCAGTATTAGTCCAAGATGAGCTTCACTTTCCAGGGTTCAATCCAGCGGCCTCCACGGTCCTTTCCAATCCGCGAGCAATGAGTCGTTCCCACCACAACCTCGGGCAAATGCCAGAGTCTCCGGAGGACAGACTGGCAGAGTCGTATCGTGGTCAGTCGCACAGCGGACTTAGTCAGCCACAAGCCAACCAACTGGCCTCTCACTTCCAGCAACATCAGCGAGCCAGCTCAGACACAGACTCCATCTTACACCAACAGGACAAGTGAGTTGAGAAAAGCATATCAAAAGCAAGACCCGGATTATTTGCCATATGCTTAATGAAACCTATAGTAATGAAAGGAAGTTATGAGTCCTGCAAATGCTGAATTTAACTTTATACTTGCAAGAATGTTTCTTATGTGTTTCTTATCTTTTTATTGGTCCTTCAATGCCTTTTAACCCCGGTATGGGGTCCTGCGCATGTGTTTAGGTTTCACTGTCAGTCTCTTCAGGGCAGACTAAAGTTACTGAGGATCTGTTGCTGAGACTACTCTGCACTACAGAGAAATATAAAACTCTACCTCCAGCCTTAATTCACCCTCTGGGGGTCTGTGTGTGGGTGCACATGCGCCTTAGAGTCTGTGTTTGTGTCTTTGTGCCTTTTTTAGTAAGCAACAAGCCTGTTTTTGTGTCAGCTGCTCCCCCTTGTGTCAGCTTCACAGATGACCTGTGATTTTTAGCTTTACAGAAATTTCAGAGGCCTAATGTTATTAAGAGAGAGTCTTCAGTGTAGTAGAACACACCTTATTTTTCTCATCTGGCTAAGCGACTTGTATTTGGCTTTCTCAGATCATTTGGCATAGCGCCCCTCAGCAGTGCAGCCTGGAGCACCAGCATGTCCAAAAAAGAATCTGACTCTTCTTCCATAGAGGATACCGGCCAAGCATATGTAGTAGGTAAGAATGCTGACCTGTGTAGAGCGGTGCAGAGCATCAGTGGTGTAGAGGTCATACCTGAAGTACTGAACGAATGCTCTTATTAATGGATTGCATTCTTTCACAGGTGTTAGCATGCACAGTTTGTCTGGACCACCTTCAACCCCAGCCTCTGTGAATGGTACGTAAGGAAATGTGATTCTTGTTCCCACAGATGCCAATTATTACTCATTTTTAGCATTCTGTCTCTACAACTTTAGTCTGTTCAACAATATCTCTCTGAGATTTAGCAAACTATCAATATGTACACAAAAAAAAGTCCAGTCTCTTTTTTTTCTCAGTGCTCAATGCCTGTGGACCTTAACTTTGGCCCCGTTCCCTCCATTTAATAGCTTAATACTTGGCACTGAACCCAACTTTCTTCATAGCTCAGCCAAGCTTTTCAGGCTTGTTATTCAGTTGTACTAAAGAGGGAGCCCTTCAGCTACACTGTATGTCCTCTTGAACTGATTAGTAGTTACAGTGTAGTGCTTTCAGAGTGGCCTGCGCTTTCTTCCCTGCTTACCAAACTCACAAAAGGATGTAACTGTGTCACAAAAGATGTCATGTGTTTAATATGTTTTTTGTTTGGACAGATTCCCTAAAGAAAAAGGTTAATGCGTTACCATCTCCAGAGAGAGAGATCACAACTGTAAACTTGAAGAAAGATGTGAAATATGGACTAGGTAAGAGTGAATGAATACATTCATAAAATTTGTTTTATTTCACACAGTCTCTGCTGTTTTGACAACTGCTTTAAACCACTTGAAATGCTGGGGGAACCCTGGACATGCTGTATACTTGACAGATTTGTGAGTTAAAAGAAGTGAATAACTCCCCCTTAGCCAAGCTGTTACTTTTCTATTTTAAGGGCTTAGATAACCAGTAATTTTGCCGTATGCAAATGTTTCAGCCGAATAAACAAAAATGGTGTTTGCCAGAGGCTGCCTTTACATTTGCATGGAACTGTTTATAGTTTTGGGTTCATACATTTGCACTTGTGTGTTTTGTGTGTGTGATTGTCCTGTAGGGTTTCAAGTTGTAGGAGGAGAGAACTCTGGCCGTGCAGACCTTGGCACCATCATTAGCTCCATCACTCCCGGTGGTCCCGCTGATATCAATGGCTGCCTCAAACCCGGTACGATACTTTTTTGTTGCTACTTTCTACCTTCCATATTCAGATTATAGTGTTCTTGTTGTCTGCTTGTGCTGATGGTTAGCTCTTAAGTTTGTTTCTGTCTTGCCATGAATATGAAAAGTTGTTGTCTGTGTGAGCAACTGTGGTCTTGTTGATTCAGGTGACCGGCTGATCTCTGTGAATGAGAAAAGCCTAGAAGGACTTTCTCACACAACCGTGGTTGATATACTTCAGAATTCTCCTGATGACGTTACTCTTGTAGTATCACAGCCCAAAGAGAGGCTCTACAAAGGTAAAATCAGGGATACAAGTATAACTTTTGTTTTCATGTGCACCTTGTCAGGATTGATCCTGACTTTTATCCAAAAAATTTTTTGTTGTTTTTAACTTGTTTGACAGAATCTCCTGCAGGATGTTCACCCTACCAGCACAGGTCTTCATTTAAGTCCCTTAACTCTGCCCAGAGACAAGAACTAGACTTTGATACCTCCTCAGAAGAGCATGCAGGAACAAGAAGCCCCAGCCCTCCACAACAAAGTGCTGGCATACAGTTATCTAACTCATCACCAGCTCAACAGCACACTGCCCTCAGTTCTCAAGACTCTAAGACGAGCATTATGGCTAAAGTCAACCAAGCCCCTGCTAGTGGAGTTCAGCAGTACCTAGAAAGGAGTGCTGCCAAAGCTGCACCCACTGCCCAACATCCAAGACCAGATACAAATGTAGGTCCTGATCCTACACCACCAGCTCTACCTCCCAAAACTAGAAAATCTAAAGTGCTGGAAGCTCCCAAAGTCTCTGAGCATTCTGACCGGGGAGATTCAGACATGGACGAGGAGACTTATTCAAGTAGTCAAGAGAAACAAAAGGTCAAAAAGGTTTGTTTATTTTTTAAATGGAATCATTTAAATGGATTCCCTGCTTTTATACATTGCCCTATGCTCTCAATTAGGAGCTCTGTTAAGTATAATACACAAAATTGTGTCTTCTTCTAGTAGAAATTTGCTTATGTTAATGGAACAGAATATGATTGTTTGTTTTCTATACACAAGCATTACATATAACCTGATGCTTGGCACAACTAACTGTCTGTTCTTTATAACATTTGCCTGTCATTGCATTTACACTGTCAATGAAAGGCTGTTTGCAACTGTACGCTGCATGATATTCCTTGTGTGTTTTTTCACTGTATCGGCTTATTTAGTTGGCCTACTCACTCACCTTGATTTCTTTCTGCATGTTCAGGCTTGTGATAATTCACTGTAATGCCCTATTCTCTGTTTGCAGGAAAACATCTTGGAAAATTTAAATGGTAATGCCTCAGGGGTCAATAGTCTCCATCCAGGAGAACTATATGACATTGAGCTGTCCAAAAAAGACAGCAGCCTGGGCTTAAGTGTCACGGTACTGTTCGGCAAGGTTTTCACCCTTTTCTTTGTTTTGCACCTTTTTTTCCCCGACTCATCCAGTTCATATGTTATTTGGTTTGGTTTTATTTCTTATTGCTGTGTGTTGGACGTTCTTGTGGTAATACTAACCCTCATGCATGTGAACTTTATTTTTTAATCAAGAAGGATTTGAAAGAAAGAAATGCCACGGTATCTCTTACAGTAGGGATTTTAAATGATGTGAGTAATCACTGCTTTAATTAGTCTCTCTGGAATTTTGAATATGATTGACTTGGGTTAATTAAACCACTAAACCACTTTAACAAATCACTTTATTGTGTCTTCAGACTGCTGTCACACGTGAACTTGTGTGGTTGGAATACTGATTTGGTGTGCAAACTTTGATGTATTAATGAAATTTGACATCTGTTTAAATTTTTAGAAGATTAAAAATAATAAGAGCTTTGTTTAATACCTAAGCAAACTCCAGAATCACAAAATCCACCTAAAATGTAGTTTGAACAAGAGGAAAAGGAGCTTGTGTCATATTGTCATGACTCATAGCGTCCAAGACCAAGTTTTACAAAACTTGCAAAACTTCAAAATCATCATCTACTCCACCTGTGACAGTTCTTATGCACTAAAGTATAAGCTTTATTCAACCCCTGATCCAAAAAAATTCAAAATATAAACTTCTGGTCTTGAATTTTCTGTAAAAATACTTTAAAATACTTCTCTTTTAACGTTTGATATTCTCTTTACAGTTCTGAAGCCACAATAAAGATAAAGCAGTTATCATATAAAACACATCCAACCCTGCCATCAAACCCCACAGACAAACAAAGGAATTGAGTATTTTCTCTTTGGCTCATTTCACAAAGAGTTCTGTCATTATCTTAGGGAGGAGCTGGCACTGCTGTCCGACATGGAGGCATCTATGTGAAAGGTCTTATACCAAAAGGTGCTGCAGAGCTTGATGGAAGGATACAGAAAGGTAGACACTGGTGTAACAAATGTGTAGCACAAATGAAAAAATGAAATTAGAGGAAATTTAGACTCTTTCGTCTTTGGGCATCACCTGTCTGTCTGCGGCTCAGGTGATCGTGTGGTGGCCGTCAATGGAAAGAGCCTGGTGGGGGCCACTCATCAACAAGCGGTAGAGGCTCTCAGAGACACCGGGCAGGTGAGGGGATGACAGTTCCCATGAGCCACCATGTGAGCAGTATCTTTAAATTATGTTGCTGCCCAGCTGGCATCTTTACACTAAGTATTTGCTTCCTGCATGACTCAGACAGTGCACTTGTTGCTGGAGAGGGGTCACCTACCTGCAAACAGCATTCACGCTCCCCTCACACCTAAGAACACTCCACCATCTGCCAGCACCGGCTACGACAGAAGTCCGACCAAGAACAAGGAGCAGCCACTTGAAGCCAAAGAAAAACCAGAGTACAGCTTCATCACACAAGGTAAAGGATGCGGTGTGGTTTATTTTTGGATTGGAGATCCATTTTAACGCACCCTATAATGCGTTTTCCTGTTTTCTGTGGTCTAATTTCAGTGGTCTAATCATAACTGAAAATGCACAACAAAGTGCAGGTCAAGGGATTATCCTTTAACCCCTTTTGTAGCACTGCAACAAAGCTAGGTTCAGACATTTAATATTCATTCAGTGCCAGTTTTTTCCTGTGCGATTCAGTGAATTTCACGTGTTTTGGCCTCTCATCCTGGCACACCATGCCATTGTTTTTCATTTTAAGGGTTTAAAAAAAATTTTTTTTTAAATGGCCACTTATCTCTTCAACAGGCAGTCGCAGACAGATAACCATTTACCGTCGCACCAAAAAGGGACTTTAGAATAACCTGACAGGCAGGTCTTTGGGCAGGCTCAAACCTTCTTGCTGCTAGGCCGTACATGCGCCACTCTGCTGCCCAGCTCTTTGATGTGTTAACTTACCTGCATAACTAATCTAAATGCACCATCAAGTAAGTTAGGTTAGTTGGTTAATGTTCCACCCTCTCCTTGTTTTGTTTAGTCATGGTAAAACGACTGTAGTTTCTATAGTGCTGGGTTTTTTTTTTTGTTATTTACCCTCACCTAGCACTCAAATTACTTTTATACTGCACCTGCAGCCACTTTTTTTTAACCCCAGATAGGTGCTTCAGAGGGGTTTTTCAGTATTTTGTCCAAGGATGCTTCCACATACGGATGCAGCAGATCAAGCCACTGATCTTATGAACAGTAGACAACCTGCTCTAACTCTTGTGCAACCATAAGCAACACGAGTTTGCGTTGCTGTAGGTGAGAATGTAAGGGTCCATCCAGGAGATGTAATTGAAGTAAATAGTAATTCCTGTACTACTGGTGACTGTTTGCAAATGATTTAAAAAGAAAAAAAAAAAGAGTGCTTTTAAAAATTCTACTTTATTGAACATATGTGATTTGACATTTACTTTATAGTTACTCTGAAAAACAAATTATATTTTCTTCTTTTGCCGACAGCCGTCTTGAGTTTTTAAAAGGCTAATAGACTTTTTAAGAGTATATGCACCATTTCTTTTTGATACTTGTGTCCACCTGTAAACAATCAAATTTGGGCATACAATGTATTTTTTTGTAGCAGTGTTACACCAAGACTTAAAATCAAATGAGCATGTGTTTACAACACATTGTTTGCACACTGCCGTATTATTAGAGCTGAGTAGATGGGCAGAAACTACATAGAGCAACAAGAGCTGGACTTTCTTTAGTTTTGTGCTCTCCCTAACTGGTTATAAATATAAGTTGGAATGCACTTTTTGTTTTGTGTTTCAGGCGTGTGCTGAAGTTCCCAATATACAACATACTAAATATTTTACCAAATCAGACAATAAAGTTTTGAGCCCCCCACCCCCCCAAATAGAACATCCTTTCCTTATATTTACTTGCATGTAATTATAAGAGGTTGAGTACACCCTCTACAGGTTGTTAGTGTATTACATGGCTGTTATTATAATAAGTTATAATTCATCCATTCTGGTTTTATATTTCATCTTTTTCTGTGTGACCATTCATCGACCATCTATGACAATAACTGCAAATTCATGTCTTCTGTTTCACAGATAATGTGTTTGATGTGTGCCTGCTGAAAAACACATCAGGGCTGGGTTTCAGTTTTAGCCGAGAGGAGAACATCCCCAACGAACCCCCTGGCTCCAGCATGGTGAGGGTTAAAAAACTGTTTCCTGGCCAGCCAGCTGCAGAAAGCGGTCGTATCAAAGTGGGCGATGTCATCTTGCGGGTCAATCAAACCCCACTCAAAGGACTCTCGCAACATGTATGTAATACACTTTGTTTCAGTGTGATTTTAAATGGGAACAAGGTTATTTGATGCCATAACGTGTCTGAAATTATTGTGGTTCCTTTCCATTTTGTGTAGGAGGTGATATCAGCTCTGAGAGGAACTGGTCAAGAGGTGACTTTGCTTCTCTGTAGACCTGAGCATGGCGTTCTTCCTGAGATGGACACTGCAGCTTTGGTGAGTCACTTAATATTTTCCTCATCGCTGAGAGTCTTTCAAGCATTAGTTGAAAAGTTAAATTGAACCAAATTTCTTCCTAGACACCTAAGCCATCGCCTAGAAAAGAGCCAGTGACATTTGGAGAGCCCAGCTTGAACTTAGAAAGGCTCACGTCTGCTCCAGGGAGTAAGAAACAGGGCCCTGTGGAAGAGGCCCTGGAGAGGCTGCTACACAGAACCCCTGGCCGACGCAACAGCTACAGCGACAGCACCGATGGGGACGAGGAGGTGGAAGAAGCTTTCAGCGCAGGCTCTGTGGAGAACAGCAGGCAGAACTGGGAGCGGGGTGTTTACCAGACCTCCGGTGGCAACCCAGGACTGGGACGCTACGACAGCAGTAGTCATCTGGATGACAGCATGCACTCTGCTTTTTATTCCTCAAATCTGTCAATGACAAGATCAGACCTCAGCAACCGGTAATTCATCTGTTGTTAAATACTCAATCAACATTATCAGTTATAAATGTGATTATTAGTGTTTTCGCTAAATTTTGACTTTGTGGATGTTTGGTCAGGGGACTTTCATCCCCGATGGGAGCTGATCTGGAGTCATCCACTTTTCCTAAGGTGTCCTCCCTGTCTTCCCCAAGCCCAGATCCCCTGCCTCCTCCACTACCTCTGCCCTTGAACCTCACTGCATCTGGCAATGGACAGGATGGAGATGAATTTGTCCCAGTAAGAACTGAGGAAGGGAATCATAATCTAAGAGTTTTTAAGGAGGGTTTCCACCAAAATGTGGATCAAAATGTTATTCATGTTACTGGGGTTATGTGTTTTTGTTGTTGTTAGGAAGTAGAGCTACAGGTCTCTTTGGTGAAGTCAGAAAAGGGCAGCCTTGGCTTCACCCTCACTGAAGGTAATGATCATGGATGTTACATCCATGACATCATCCAGGATCCAGCCAAAGGAGATGGAAGGCTCAGGCCTGGGGACCGAATGATCACGGTATAAATTCCTGTTATTCACAAAATGATCATTTTCAACCTCAAAACGGATTTTTTTCAAACTTGGTCTCCAAATAGTTTTTTGTAAGGGACTACCTCTGTAGTTCCTAAAAGATTTCTCTGGGATATGTGATCTAAGGAGCTTGGAAAGAAAAGCGACTGGACTCACATGTGCCAAGGTGTGAAAAAGGGTGTGGGTCATTATCAGCAGAGGTTTCAGGTGAAACCATTGTGAGACCTTGCCTCACCCAATCGTGTGACTTATTGAGATCAACTGACGCAAGATGTAAGTGGGCGTTAACACACCTGGGATGGGATCTCAAAACTGGATTATAGATGGCAGACAGCTGGTGTCGTAAGCCACCTCCTCTGTTCAAGGATGGTCATTCACAGTGGACATAGTTTGCAAGAGGAGTGAAAGAAGCAATCTAGCTGCCTTTTCTGTCTAAAATGTGAACATTAGCATCATCGAAAGAGTGATCTTTTTCCTTTAGATGCAGCTGTACAGCTGAGTCTTGTCTGTCGAGGTGGCTCTTCTGTGTTGTGCCGTGTGTTTATGAAGTGGCTGTTTGGTTTTCTGTTGTTTAGTTTGTGTTTGGGAGTTTTGTCCTTGGCATGAACCAGTTTTTTTTCCGAGTGTGTGGCTGGGTTTTTGTGCTTGGAGAAAAAAAAATTTCCTGAGCTTCTCTGACAAACCTGCTACATAAGGGATGTTGTTCCGTTTGTCCTTCTGTTTCTCCCTAGTTGGTGTCTGGCCTTCTTTGCTGATTTGATGAAAGCCCAGTTGGGATAACCACATGTTTTAAGAGCTTTCCCTACATGTGTGTGTTCCTTTCTTTCCTGTCTGGCTTAGAGGGAATGTTTTCTGCCTGATGTTACAGAGTCCTGTTTACTCTAAGTTTGTGTTCCAGAGGGTTGTGGGAGTCAAAAAGTAGGTACTGATCTGTGATCTGTGTGTGTGGGCTTCCGGTAAACTTCAGTGTTGAGGTTTCCATTCTCCTCAATGTGCACAGCACGTGCCAGAAATGGCAAACTACTTCCTCCATGTAAAGGTTGGCTACAATGGGTGACACTGGGTAGGCCATGGCACATCCATGTTTTTGTCTGTAGAAACCCTTGTTGTATTTAAATTATGTGGTGCTAAGGCAGAGGTCTAACAGTGTGCAAATCTGATCAGGGGTAAAGCTGGTTCTGTTTTTGAAGGAGCTGTCTTGCTGTAGTTGTGTTCTGACACTCTCCACTGCCAGTTGTAGGTATGCAACTAAAGAGTGACGCTACATCAGTGGACACTATGGAAACTTAAAAGTTCAGACGCTTTTCTTTCCAAGCTCCTTGGATTATTATGACCTGGATGACTGAGAATCTACACAGACATATGGAGGCGGTTATCAAGTACAAACTGGAAACAGTCTGGCTCTCTGTTTCTTTGTTTCCCAAACCATTACACATTGAGTGAATGTTTTTTTTTTTTTTTTGTCGTCAGGTGAATAACACTGACGTGAGCGATATGGGCCACACTGAGGTGGTCAATCTTGTGCGTGCTGCCCCTCGGGTGGTTGACTTGGTGGTAGGGAGGGTCCTGGAGGTTCCTAAACCCCCCATAGAAGCTCATCTGCTGCCTGACATTTACTTCAAGATGAACCAAGAACCACTGGGTAAGAAACAGCCGTGATTAAGAAAAGAAAATATCACTGGTGTGTCTCAGATTCAGCCACTAATGTCTTGAAAATCTTCCCAAATGTTGCATCAGAAATTAGTTCTTAAGAATCAAATCTAAATATTTTTATTCTTTATTCGTTCCCCAGGTTTGGTACTGGGTGGTGGTAGTGACAGTTTGTACGGAGTCTTATATGTGAAAGACATTCTTCTCGGTTCATTAGCCTCTAAAGAAGGAAGCTTAATGCCACTTGACCTAATCCACTACATCAATGGGGCCCCTACCCAGGACCTGACTCTCAGTGAGAGCACTAGGCTGTTGGAGCACTCCCCCAGTGAACTCACACTAAAGGCAACAAGGTAATCTACACTAAAAAAGAATAACAGCTATCATGTGTGAAATTTTTTTGGCGCTTGCTTTTATGTTTTTTGTCTTAATAGCATTACATATTATGGAAAATACAAGATCTAAACAATAATCTCAGTAACCTTTATTTTCTTGTATTTACTCTAACAGGGATGGAAAGCCAGTTTGTCCTATGCAGAAAAGTCTATCTTTTCTCAACAACAATGTTAGCACGACGGTTTCATCCACCATGAATGGTATGCTTTATAATCTGAAGAAATGTGACTTACAGATGCACTGATAAATCGATCTAAATAAGAATACATTTACTTATATTGGCTTATGATTACATTTTTTACTAAGTTTTTTACTTGCCAAATATTTAAAGATGGTGTGAAAACTTTATTTTAAAAAGGGGATAATAATAAAAACTAAATAAACCAAAGTAATAATGGGATAAGCGTAACTGCAACTTTGTTTTTTGTTTAAGGGTTCCTTAAAGGGGAAGAATTAAGAGATACAGAGGGTCTCGCAGCACTTTGTCCTTTAGAGGTGAGTTTTTTCTTTCTTAATTATGTTGGTGCCTGGGGGTGAAAACATGTTCTTCTGTTGGTTATGTTTTGCCAAGCAAACAGCTATGAGATATGTTGGTGGAGTTCATCAGGTGTTATTGTTAATGGAACGCAGACAGTTACCCAAACCAACAAAAACAATAACTTACTGAAGTGTTGAATGACAAATCAAAGGTGACTGCACATTTGTTTGCTTAAAATGCAGGAAGAGATCACAAAGGTAGATCTGGAGAAGCCGCCATCAGGAGGTCTGGGGTTTTCTGTAATTGGAGGGGAGAGGGGGATCTTTGTGAAATCCATCACACCAGGAGGAGTAGCAGAGTCCTCAGGCAAGCTGCAAGTAGGAGACAGGCTGCTTAAAGTGAGTGTTTTTTGACTTGTGATGTGCTTTGTTAAACAAAACACATTACATTGTGATTTACTTGTAGATTTAAAAAAAAAAAATTTGTTTACTTGTTTTTTTAACATGAATTTCTTAAATTCTGTGTTACAATAGCGCAGAATTATAAATGTTTACAAAAAGCATTTTCTTTTTGTAAACATTTTGTAAATCATTGGCTAAAAAGTAAAGAAAGTATTTTCTGTGGATTTTATGAGACCGTATACAGCCCTGACTGGCTTTCTGTCTTGTAGGTAAATGAAGAGCTAATGACAGGCGTGTCCCATACCAAAGCTGTCACCACCATCCGTAAAACTAAAGGCCTGGTGCATCTTATTGTATCCAGACCACCAGACCAGAACCCAAACACATACCTAGCCTCTCTACCCATCAACTCCGACAAGTGCAATGGAAATATTGGTAAAAGCATGCACTTGTATTTTTTAAACTTTTGTCTTATGAGTGTATTTTTCTTTCTGAATATTTTCTAAAGCAACCTGCTCATGTTTCTTTCAGGTCTGAGTGGCGACAGTAGCATGAAGACTAAGCTGTGTCCTGTCGTACCACCTATAGGTATAATACACACACACAGGCTGCAAAATGAATTGGAAAGTTATAAATGTGTAAACAACCAATATAGACTACATTCCCATATTTCACAGACTATGATGGTGAACTTGGAGAGAGGAGAGAGACCGAGCAGAGCACAGAGCTTTCGGAGGACACGGACGGTGATGGCTCTTCTTTACCAGAAGATTCTCCTGAGGTACAAATCAAACTCACCATTTGATAAACCACAGAAACAACCATCTGTTTTTTCTGATGTTGTTTTGTTTGTATCATTTGTTTTTTGTTTGTTTTTTACTGCAGACCTCCCGAAAGGTGAGATGGAATGAGGAAAGTGTTGACGATCCACACAATGAAAAGTACGATTTTACTTTTTAGATGTCCACTCATCACATTTAAGGTTGTACATCATTTATATTAAGACCTGTTGGCTGTTTCTGTTGAACCAACAGCTACCTGCAGATGAGTGCTGGGCAGCCAGACGATGATGAAATCACGTGGGGAAGCGATGAACTGCCAATTGAAAACATGAACTCAAAGTCAAAAGATGGTAGGAGCCAATTTCTCAGACAATACATGTTATTAATTGTCAGAAGTTACTAACTTTTAATTCCCCCATTTATATCTTCGCACAGACGGGCCAATCATCACAGAGGACGAGCTGACCTCTTTGCCGCTTGTCAGAGTGGTCCCTGATGGCCAGTACACAGGACAAAAGCTCAACAGTGTGGTTCGCATGATGAGGGGACTTTTGGAACAGAAAGTGCCTCTACAGGAGTTTGAAGTATGACTCTTTGAGATTCATTGCCAAAGAATTAATGACAATAGTTTTCATTAGATATTTCTGAATATCCATTTTCCATTCTGGCAGAATCTTCAGAATCTCCAGCCACTTGATGACTGTTTGATCGGTCAGACGAAGGAGAACAAGAAGAAGAACCGCTATAAGAATATTGTACCCTGTAAGAAAAACTAGGAGTTCCCTATATGATCACTATTAATAACATGGACCATGAACTGTATATAAAAGATGGATGTACCCACTGTGACATCACCCACTGGTTTGAGACTACTGTTGTGAAATCTCAGTCTTAGCATTTTAGAGGTCCCCATCTTGGTCCACGTATGACAAACAAAGTGTGGATCTAAAAGCAAAGTCACTGTAAGAGTAACTGGAATCACCAGAAAGCCAAAAATACCAGATAAGATATTATAATGATACTAACCCTACATATAGTATTGAATTTCAAATATATTGTCACATTACAATAGCATATATTGCAATATGTTGTAATTTAAGTTATTTTTAAGTTATTAATTTTAAGTTATTGCAACCCTTTCTGCTGTACGCAAACTTTCCTCAACTTTACCCTTGAATTCTCTGTAGAGAAGTGTGGCATACCTGGCTTCCAGTGTTTTTAACATGCAGTTCCCTATTCATTTTTTTCTCAGTGCTGTGTGGATGCAGGTATTTTCACATAAAATAGGTGATTTCTTGACTTTCCCTAAATTGGGACGTAGCTTTGTCAAACTAAGTGTGCCCAGTGTTGGTTGGTTTTTTCGGTTGAGCTGATTATCCTTGCCATTCTCAGCAAGTTTTGGCGGTTTGTAACATGAGCCCTTATACTCGTAGTATTCCGAGAGTATTTTATTTGATGTGGACCTCATTTAAAATGCCATGTGTTTATTCCATCCTATTTCTTTAAGAAAATGGGTCCATATTTTGATATAGACAGCACCCTCTTGATTTCTTTGCTATTTGCTATTTTGGATTGAAAAAGTAATTGATTTATTATGCTAGTACTAAAGAGTTATAATTTTATTGACATTTTATATAATAAGATGCTGATATTTGGTGTCCCTATATCGATACAATATTGCCACTCAATATATTATGATACTATGCTTTATCAGTTCCCTCTTCCCCACCCCTAGACACTGCACACTTGAACTGTAGAGACTTGTCTTGTGACAAGCAAAGTAGTCCTATCTTAAAATAAACTTCATTCTGTATTAAATAAGACTAACAACTGAAACCACAAAGTTGTCAATAAAATGTTTACTGTCCCCTCATGCTCCAACTACGGCACTTGGGTCTCTTCTCATGGTCTGAGGCTACATCCTCTTTCAAATACAGTATAACGGCACTTTAATGGCTTTTTTAGCACTTTTTTCTGAATGCAAATTTTAATTCTGAAACTTTGTTTTCATGGACGTCTCTTCTAGTTGACACAACTCGTGTTCTCCTCGGCAAAGACGGAGGCTACATCAATGCCAACTTCATTAATATGTCGGTGAAGGACGAGAACTTCATGTACATTGCCTGTCAAGGACCCTTACCCACTACTCTAGGGGACTTCTGGCAGATGGTCTGGGAGCAGAAGTCCAATGTGATTGCAATGATGACCCAGGAGTTTGAGGGGGGGAAAGTCAAATGTCAGCGGTACTGGCCGGACACACCAAGGACGGCAGAGATGGTGGATGACAGATTACAGATAACACTTATCAAAGACCAGCACCTGGACAACTTCGTCATCCGTCTCATTGAGGTCAAAGATGTCCAGGTAAATTTATATATCGATTGTGCGGATGTCAAACTTTACATCGTGGCCCACATACAACCCACTTTGATCATAAGTGGGCCAGACTAGTGGAACTACGTTATAAGTATGTACGATTACAAAGTTCTAGTAGTTCATTGCCCAGACTTATAAAACGGAGTTTTGTATTTTGTGATTAGTTTTTATTTCAGTTTTATCTTGACTTTTTATTTTAAAATGAGTTTAGTTTTAAAATATTTCGTTTTAGTGCTGGTTTCAGTCTTCTTTAATATTACTTTAAGGAGGGCATATGTTAGAGGCATGATTTAGGAAAGTCTGTGCAGGTATTACAAAAAAACCAAACTTGATGAACACATCCATAAAAGCCTCATCAGATAAGCTGTAATTAAACTTTTAAAACTAAAGATATTTCCTCTCTATTTTTAAATTTTATTATAGTGAGTTTTCAAAGTTCACAAATTTGTTTTGGTTAGGGTTTTTTTTTTTCAAAAGTTTAGTTTGTATGTTTATTTTAGTTAAAATGTTTTTTCACATCAAGTTTAATTTTTTAGTTTAGTTTTATTAATATCAGCCTATTACTGTGGTGTAATATGAATGCTAATTAGGGGTGATGGGTTTTTACCCTATTGATAAAGTACAGTTGAAAGTTCAAAATCTACACACTCCTAATTTTCCAAAGCTGACCAGTGGGCTGGATTGGACTCTTTGCTGGACTGTTTCTCACCCTCTGGCCTTATGTTTGACACCCCTGATTTAAGATGTTTCTACTTTAATTGTCCACATTGACATATGAGTTTCCTTCTCTCCAGACTAATGAAAACCAGATTGTTACTCATCTAAACTACACTGGATGGCCTGACCATGGGACACCTTCACAACCTGAGCAGCTGCTCACGTTCATTTCCTACATGCGGCACGTTCATCAGTCGGGGCCTATAATCACACACTGCAGTGCAGGCATTGGTCGTTCAGGGACCCTCATCTGCATTGATGTGGTTCTGGGTCTCATCAGTAAAGATGCAGATGTCAGTATTTTTCATCTTATAAATTTAATAATAACTCTAATAACTCTTAATAACTCTTTTCAGTATCACTTCTAATCTCCTTTTTTTTTCTTTTCTTTTGGTAGTTTGATATTTCAGACGTTGTCAGGAACATGAGGCTTCAGAGACAAGGAATGGTCCAGACAGAGGTAATTTGCTTTTGGTTTTAAGCTTAGTAACATTTACTAAGTATTTACACATCTTAGTAGCTCCCAAGCTTTCTCTCACATTTCCCTCTTTTTTTTTTTTCCTTTTCTTTTTTCAGGAGCAGTATATTTTCTGCTATCAAGTGATCCTCTATGTCCTCCGATGCCTTCAAGCAGAAGAAAACATCTCAGGATAGTAGAAACCCTGAATCGCTGTCATGTGGAGGCTGGGTGACTCTTTGATGAAAGCAAAACAAAAATGAGAGTTGCCAAATTACACTACAAGTTTTGTTTTTGTTTTTTTTTTCTTTTGTTTTTTTATTGCCTTAATCTATTTGATTCCTCGAGAGTAAATCCTTTACAGAAGAAGTATATTTTTTACCTGTCCCCCCTCCCCTCCCCCCATCTGGCTGCTATTCCCTTTTAATGCATCTATAAGAACTGCTGATTGTCATTGTAATTATCACGCACGAGAGTACATTGATGGGGGGGTGGGGTTCCGATTTTTGGATACTCTAAAATAATTATAATATGATCAGTGATTTCATATTTTATGTGGAACAATATTATGTATTTTGAAGCCTATTTTGATGCTGGAACATGCCTTGACAGAATACTATGTCAGTATTTGCTATGTAAATCTATTATACAGTAAACTGCTCACTGCCTGAGGCAAATGATGAAATTAAAAGTGTACATATTCATCTCCTGAAAAATTAAACTGGATACATTTTAAATAACATGTAGAGGAATGTTTCATTTTTGGGGGAAAAAAAAGAATGAAATATTCAACTTCGCCTTTTTTTGTCTTTCTTTTTTTTTTTTAAGTACATAAATCATTTTAGCATATTTTTGAGAATATTTGTCAGCCTTGAGATTATATTTTATCACAGAGCAGACCTCCTTTAAACTGATTCCAAAATCAACCATATAAGTAAGTCAACAGTTCAGTGGTCTTCAACAGAGATTACACATTAGAGCCCTTACATTCTCTTCACTGTCTGATGACTCCATTGCAATGTTTGTCTTACAGGTTCTCATGTAATCCATGACCATACTCTTTATGTAGTGATTTATCTTAAATGCCCTGATTTAATCTACTTGCCTTCATCCGCCTACATCCAGTTCAAGTAGGAGGTATTGGAGCAGAGATGGTTTGTCTTACCAGTTTTTAACCACCGTGTGGTGCCAAAATTCAGGGGTTTTATAATTGTAAAACAATTCTGGAAATATTGCTGTGTGTTCAAACATATTCATGATTGTTTTAAACGCCTGTTTAGTTACCCAGATATGCAAAATGAAGCTTATATTGCCCAATATATACTGGACAGCATTTTTATGGTTGCTTGAAGGCTGTTTTTTTTAATAGGAATACTGTCAAAATTTTTCATTGGCACACGTAATTCTGTAAAAGAGAGGTTTCCCATTGTATTAGTATGGGTTGACAATACATTTACATAACTGTCCTTTGGGTGCTTTTATGAACCGCAGTTATTTTATAACTTAATTTTCCCATGACTCCTTAAGAGTTAGGTTTTAAAGTTGTAAAGTGGCTGTTAAACCTAAAACATTGTACTTCAAATTGACTATACGCTGTAGATCTGATGAAATGAATCAAGGACAGGCTTAATAAATATAGGTATGCCATTCATACTGGCGATTATATAGCCAAACACTACATGGCAGCACATCATGGGAGTGAATGAAACTTAGGAGTGTCTGGTATTAAGACTACTATCTTGAGACCAGAGGTGGGGAAAATTCACATGCCTAAAACAAACGGAGGCATATTGAATTTGTACCCTTAAGGCCACCAGTTATCTTGGCCTTAATGAGGACTTGGACCTCTCTGGGGGGGGGGGGGTTTATAGTCATTACCTTGGTCCTTTATTAGGGTCATTGTTTTTGTAATTGACTAGGTTGACCTAGTCTTTACTAATGGTGCTATATGTTTAGCACTACTGCGGCTCCGTTATATCTATTGAATATATTATAGTCTATATTCTTTTTGTGGAAAGTCTTGCCTGGGTGCTTATCAGAGGGCTCTGTACTTCCAGCACTGTAAAATCTAATTAGTTCCCAGGCCTAAAAAAAAACTATGCAAACTCATTGACTCAAAAAATTGAGTAAAGCTTAATTAAGATGACTAAGTTAGGAAAACTTATTCATTGCAAGTATACAGTACTAAGAATAACTTGATATTTCTGACTGTGCAATGCTAATTGTTTACCCACTGACAAAAATTTCAAGTTCTACTAAATTAAAAAACAATTTGTGATAACCTGATTATGATTAAAAAAGAATAATTAACAACACTTCTTGAAATTGTGCTAAATCAGCCCAACTTTTATTTTCAAATGCAAAAAAGTATATCAGCCAACATACTGGACACTGTTCTGCTGAACAACAAACAATTATTGCCATCATTGTTATAATCTTACAATGAAACAAAGTCTCAGATTTACTTACTCTGAAACTAAGTTTAGGCTTTCCGCAACTTTGTTTTGTACTTACATTACTTCTATAATCAAAATAAAATGTATTTATTGTTCTGTCACAAGTGCAGTCTCTAATTTGAACAACACATTTGTTTTTCATTCCAATACAGGAGCTGGAATGTTGTAATATTTTAAGGATGGCTTGTTTCCAGTCCAGGCATTACTGCCTGAGTGACTATCATGGATCGAGGCGATCCAAATGTAAGTGAAGAAAGTCTTTAACTTCCCTTAAGTACAGTGGCAGTGGATGTGGGTTGGAGATGCAATGAGCTTGAACCTGCAGGCCACCATCTTCACTGACCACACCATCTGTGACGGAGGACTCATCTCTCCTGGTGTCCTGCAAGCAAACAATCATATTTTTTAGAACACCAACTTATTTGCTTTCTTAAAACATTTTTTCTGCATTTGCTATAGAACAGACCCCAATTTAGACAATCTCAAAATGAATACACTGCGGGTTTGTGAACAAATGTAATTGTTTTTAAGCCCCAGAGATACAATCATAGTCTAACTGTACAATGCAATGCAATGTAGTCCAAATAATCAAGCACATATACTGCAGTTAAGAAAAGAGTCAGAGGGATCAGTGAGAAGGGAACTTTAAAAATGCTAAATTTTAGGTTTTATCTTTTGCTGGAATCACACTCTTACTTTTCTGTGTTAATGTATTTTAAGTGAAATGAAAGCTAATTATAGCTTCTGTACAGCTTCCTACTAATGGCAAGAAAGTGAAACTAGAATGTGCTAAAAATAGAGAAATGTCCTTTTAAGTTAATTTCCGCTCACAGTGAGTGTAATCTACAGTACAAGATACTGGCTCTTTGTGACCTACAATGTGAGCTATTCAAGGTGGCCTAAAACAAACTGTGTGCATGCTCTTATTGTTAAGGGGAATCATCCTGCGAAGCCAAGTTAACATCACCTCTGTTTCCTGGTTGTCCAAAGTGAACAGTCATGAAAAGATCAATTCATACAGAAGTGAAATACAGTGGAAGCAGCAGGATCAGTCACTGACGCATGAGTTTGTTTGCAGTCCGTTTTGTAGAACCACAAGGGAGCCTGGAGTGACTGGAGCCCCACTGGATCACGGGTGTCACCAGTAGGAAGAAAAAAAAACATGTGGAACATTTTTGTAGAATCGTTGCAAATTTTCCAGCACACACTGGATGTGATCTGAGAATGTAGTTTCTTGCAACGTGTACTCAGATATTTATG
>VUQG01034739.1:112853-136031 GCA_015106755.1 Etia nguti | reverse complement strand
AGTGTCCCCCCAAAGAGGGACAAAGGACCCCCTGATGATCCTCTACCTAATCACATGAGCCAAGGTGTGAAAACGGGTGTGGGTCACAATCAGCCAGGGTTTCGGGTGAGCTCATTGTGAAACCTGGCCCCACCCTATCATGTGATTTCCTGAGGTCAGATGGCCCAGGGTGTGAGTGGGCGTTAAGGCGTCTGGGAAGGGATCTCAAAACTGGATTATAGATGGCAGACAGTTGGTGTCGTAAGCCACCGCCTCTGTTCAAAGATGGTCGCTCACAGTGGACATAAATGGCTTCTTTCACTCCTCTTTCAAACCATCTGTCCTCTCTGTCCAAAATGTGAACATTGGCATCCTCGAAAGAGCAACTTAAAGAAGTCCAGACGCTTTTCTTTCCAAGCTCCTTAGACTACGATGACCTGGATGACTGAGAACCTTCACAGACATATGAAAATGAATCTTTCGTCTAAATTATGGCTGAATTGGAGCCTCTTAAAATGGGGGACTATGTATAAAAAATGGCTGTAATTTCACGCAGTAAATGCCATATTTTATGAAACCTCTTGAATCAGAGCTCACAGTCTGCACTTTGATCATGTATTTTTTTACTTGATTTAAAATCTGCTGTAGTGGTCTACAGAGGAAGTGCTACAAAAAATTGTGTTTGTGCAACAAATTATGAGCCTAACTGTATAGAAGACTTCTGTCCTCAACAACCACAAATGATTTCCAGTGCCTTTCTTTCTGTTTCATTTCACAATAGGAAATAAAGGTACCAAGATGTAATACTTTCTTTGTCCCACATCACAGACAGTGACAGTTGAGAAAATCCATCTGCCACCTCTTACAAACATGAAAACAAATGGAGAACAGACTGTAATTAAAATCAGACCGGAACAAAATACATCATCGACCAGAGGAGATTTAGGCAACCCTTCATTCAAAATCAGGCTCGAATGCTGCATTTAAAACACAAGGTCTGGTCTTAGTTTAAGAGTGATATAGGGTCAGTTCATCACACAAATCAAGTCCAACCATAGTCTTCGTTTTGGCTTTGCTGTCCAACATTAAGACAACATGTCTCTTCCAGATATGGTCAGCTATTCAAAAAGCTTCAGGGAATCTTTTGTGTTTCAGCAAACCTCCAGTTCTCTCTGCATCTTCTACAATGCAGCATAGCAGCATTAATCCCTTCCTTCAACATCAATCTGTGTCTGTGGCTGGCACTGCTGGGCGAGGCATTGTCTCTGGTTTTCTCTCAGCCTCATCCAGCAGGCGTCAGCGCTTAGGTGACAGAGCTGGTTGTGATGCTGGGAGCAGTGGTCGTCCTGCTCTGGCCTCTTCTCCGCTTTCCTCCTCCTCCTCCTCTACTATCTTGTCCTCGCCCACGTGCATTCTCCCTTTCTCTCCTGTTTGTATCGTCTTGTCTGTCTCCTTTACTCTTCCTCTCTGGAAAAAAAAAAGAACGTATAAGGAAAAAATTGGTGGTTATACTACATATTACTGTATTTCTTATATAAAGGCATCTGTCCCAACAAAATGTTGCACATAGAAATGCTCCTGCTTGGCTAAAAACCTCCTGAGGGGTTGTGTTATGCATCAGAACTTTTAATACAGGTTACCAGACATAAACCATAGTCAAGAAATCCCAAACAACAAAAGCTAAAATAATGTTATGTTTAGCCATGGTGACAGTATATGTATAGCAGCAATTACTGCACAACATGCAGCTAGCAAAAAATAACACATCTAAACATTTGGAGCCAGTTTGTCCATGAGTGGACTGAAATAACCCAACAGCTGTTGAATCAGTTTCATGTCTTCAGTGCAGACGTTCACGGCCAGAAGAGGTAGAATGCAAGCCACTTTAGAGTCTCCCTGACTTCTGTGGCATCAGCATGACTTTCACCTTTGTTATTTTCAGTAAAATATCTTGATAACTATCGCATGTGTTGCCTGGGAACTTGATACAGACACCTGTATTCCCATGCGGATGGCTTGTAATCACAGCGACACCCCCTTTACTTTTTTATCTGCAATGCAGTCGGGTCCCAATAAAAAACTGTGTAACACCAGAAAAAACTAATGACATTTACGCTTTATCTAAACATGCTATCAGGCTAAAAGAAGATGGTAAAGATAGTTAATATTGGATCTACTAACACCTGCACATTGGTATTTTCATGGCATAGCTCCAAGCGCTGCCGTACCTAAGTACATTCTCACAAAGGTGTCATCCACACGCTAAGCTCTAACTCCGTTTAATTTCTCTTTCAGCACCCCACTCCTTGTCCCACTTGACATACACTCAAACCTCCCCCGGTCTCCTCCCCGCTGGTACTCTTGCATTAAAATTCACAGCAGTCACACATTTTGAGAGCATAATTGCTCTCTAAATGCAAACATCCATCATTGTTTGGTTAATTTCCACACTAAACCTGTTCATAAAAGTGAAGGGCTTAGATCGGCTGGTGATTTTAAATTACAGCACATGTACTGACTGTAAGAGCGTAAGGGACAGACAAGTGACAATTTGCTGTCACATAAATCACATCTGGCTTAATGAGTTAAACATCGTCAAGGACCCAGTAATGGCCCATAATGACATGAAGAGCTGTCGGAAAGTGCAAATGGACACAAGGCTTGTGTCTAGTGTCAGAATTCAGTTTAACTTTGTCAACTTTAACTTTGTCAACTATTGTTTAGGCAGCATTCAAAAGTATTTGATTTTGTATATATGAGGGAGCATAGTTGAGCTGGAGTGTGTTTGTTATAAACTTGTGCGTTGAGACTCTCTGCACATCCGGAAAGCTGAGAGAACACGTGCCAAGGGCTGGACAGTGTTCACTACACGGCTGACAAACTTAGAGCTTATGGCGCCACCATGTTTGTCTGCTGCTATGCAGTAGTAACTTTATGTCTGTGTTTATCTCCCTACCAGCACTTTTAAATTTGTCAAACACTCAATTATATTCAAACCGAAAGAAAAAAAAAAAAAAAAAAACTCAAGCCATGATATTTCACAAACCTGAAAAAGACCAGAATTCTACAGTGAAATTCAGTACATGGGCGTGACGTAATTTTGATGTGAATGTGAACAAACCTAACACAATAACATTTATCCACCACTGACCCATGCATGTCACAGTTACTTTAGTCTGAACTGTAAACAAGAAGGCTCAGTCCCACACAGTAGTGCACAAACAGGAATAACATGTCTTTTTTTTGGAGCTATTAGTGCCAAAAGTGGTGGAAACTTCACTAAGAACTCATTTGTTTAGTTGACTTAAATTACATAAGATGAGTTTGTCCAGCTTGTTCATCATTTGTCTTGAACGAATAAACATATTTCTGGACTTTTATAGAAACTATTAAAATAAACACTTAATATTGAGAAGTAACAGATTCGCTTTAAATCATTGAGACACAATGTAAGAGAATGGCATTAAGTAAGGGTCTTCAATCACACACTGCAGGCTCTGAGATGATGTGCTTACTGTGTAAGGACTTAATTACTTCTATAACAAATCACTAATGGAGCCAAGAAAGGCGGACTCCATCAGTTTATGACAGCTCTGATTGCAGCTCCTCTTCATCCAAGCTAAACAATTTTGCCTGACAAATGAAATAACATATCCAGAAAATTTTGTTTTCGCGTGAGACCTTTTTGTGGAGCTTCAGGAAAAGGGTGGAAAAAAAAATCGCAGCCAAATCAACACAAAGCGTGAGATCTGCAGACCACTAAATCACTAATGTTATACAAGGTCTGCCCCCTGTGTTTTATATAGCCAGTTGCCAGCCAACTCCCACCCCACAGATGAATCCACAGCTGCGCTCTTTTTGCAGTTTACCCACATAAACTAGTTCATTGGAGTCGTGGTACCATCGCACATGAATGACCTCACACAGGGAAACTCATCCCTGTCCATTTCAGCAAAAATAAGCGTCTTCATTTTATACACGTTTACCTATTTAACAGTAGCTTACTCAATGTGAACAATCACATCCACAAAGCTTCCACGACTCATCTCCTCAGATGAAACCTAACATACCATTTGCTTAAAATTCGGCAATCTACATAGCAGTTGTTTTTATAATATTTCACTATTCAGTATTATTCTGAACCCAAGGCAGAATTTTTGTTCAAGGGTGCTGGCCCCACACGGAGTAAATTTGCCACTCATTTCTCAAACTGCGCTGTAACAGCCTGTCCAGTGAAGCGCCCCCTCCTCACTGAGCAGTTACGAGCCATGCCAACCTCTCTCATTTCCCATTACCACAGATCTATGGGAAATTGTCAGATCATGTTCTGTTTTTTAGACTCAGACCCCTGGAGAAGAAGAGAATGATACCAGAGTACGCAAGCCTCCACCATGTTTACTCACATATATCAGCCCATGTCATCTGTTACGTGTTGCAACATCTGTACTGTGGCCAATTAATATTGTTATGCAATGCTGCTGCTGTGCCCGAAATCCCCAAAGCGTGCCACCGAAAAATAAAGACCTTAAATACTGCTCATTAACAGTTCTCTAAGTCCTTGTAAATAAGTTTACAGTTGAAAATTGGCATATTATGCAAAGCAGATTAATATGGGGGTATTTACAGACAAAGAAACTTTCTAATGACATTTCATTAGCAATAATTCCTTTGCACCTAAAGAGACCAAAGCCGATGATATGAATCAGGAACAGGGTTAAACCCATTCACTTATTTTCCTGTCTTTTGCAAGGTTTATCACCCCCAGAACCGCTGCTGATACTTATTTATTTGTTCGACTAAGAACCAAAATATTTAAATGTAAATAAGCCTTATTTCTGTTTTTGTTGCATTTTTTATTTAGTATGCTCAGGATGCTTGACTCAACTGAATCGACCTGTCATTTAATAGCCGTAGCAGCAAATAAGGCCAAGAGCACTTAATAAGATGTTATGAAAACTGATAATGACCACTAACTGGTGAGAATGACTGTTCACCCGCTAGAGAGCAAGCTGCTATGTGGATGAAAAGACCTCAAGGAAACATGTCATGGGCATGTAAACCTCGCGCTTCAGCAGTCCTCAGAACAAATAGCTCTTTCTAGCTCTGATCCTTATCCAGCTTTGCAGTGCGTAATGTCCGCCCTTCATCTGCTTGGCTCGCAGATGAAGTTTATTGTTTACATGCTGAAAAGTCAAGAAATTCTGTGTTCTGCTGTGGACTCTGCCAAACCAAACCCAATCAACACGCTGCGGGTCACAGACACACTGGCGAGAATGCAGGCCTTTGAATGTTGAGTACTGGTTCCATCAATCATCATACTGACTAAGAAGAAACTGCATAAAATACATGCAGAATATTGCCTCTTAACATGTTATCTAAGTGCATATACGTTTTAATATTTGACATTTGTTCTGTGCGTGTGTGTTTGTTTTTTACCCCTCACACAAGGCGTTTTGGTCACGACACACTTCCTCCTCTCCGTCTCGGCAGCACAGGTCTGCGAGGGTACAAAAGCAGGGGAGGTATCCGGACTGTGAACCTGCGGAAGGGGCACACGAACCCGGGACTGGGTGCCTTTCCTAAATCCGCATGTTTTGTTTTTCTTCATACAGGAACCCCACTGGCTCCACTCACCCAGTTCACACTCTGAGGCGCGTTGACCTGGGACCAAAAAAATAAATAAATAAGTACATAAAAATGTGGAAACCACTAAGGTACTCAGTGAATGGTTCACAGCTCACATTTGCTTCACAGCCTCTCGGTCTGCTTTTTACAACTCAGCAGTTTTAACTGAGGGTAATGAGTTTAAGTAAATCTGAAAACAATTTTTGCTTGTTTGATCTCTGATGAGAGAAGGACAGACTGATGAAGCTGAAGGAACCTGAAAATGTAGCAAACTGTACAGCATAAAGTGCATGTAACAAAGTCTCGTTTTTAGGGGCCCATTTAGTATATTCACTGTGGATGAGCAAGGCTAATTTAAAAGAACATTATGTGATGCCAAAAAGGCAGCTTAAGACTCCAGGTCTCTGGAAAACTGTGCCAAGATGCCTGGAGAGCTTTGAGTTTCCTTTGTGTTTTCTAACTTGTGACAGAATTATTTTCACAAGAAATAAAACAACAGAAATGGACAGCCCAAGAGTTTGCTTTTTTCGTAAGAGTTCGCTTTGCTTTTCCAGACCCGAGCATACATGACTGATGAAATTAAGTGATAAGCAAAGTTTATAGATTCCAGCAAATTGTTGTGAGTTGGTAAACAGTAAATATAAGGAAAAAGACTACTCACCGACACACTCCATGGTCTCATTGATGGTGCGTTGGCCTGGAGGGCAGCTGACATAACATCTCCCACTGTGTGAATACAAGCCCTCCTTACATTTTGTGCAAAAATTGCGATTGAAACACGCTTCACAATTGTCTATTTTACATTCTGCAAAACACAGGGAGACAAAAAAAAAAACAGTAAGTAATCTGTCATTTTGAAGTCACATTGAGACTGGAGACTGTGTTATTATTTTGCCTTCAAATTTTTGGTATTGGTCTGAAACCTTTCTGAGGTTAATGTAGAAACAATAATATGTAATATTCGTTGTTCTCATTCAGGGTTGTGGAGACTGAGGACAAGGGGAACTTAAATTTTATTTCCTCTAAGAGATTTATTAGTGATGGGGTCTTTTAAGGGGGAGTAACCCCTCTAAAAACACATGCACCACAGTCCTTGTTTTTTTGGAAACGGGGTGTGAATGAGTACAGCCAGAAGTCTATCCCTTCACTAACTTTCGGAAAAGTGGGTTTCTCCACACCTTAGTCTCATTAAATCTCTGACTCAACAACCAACTTCTTGAAATTTGGATAATGAGAACCATAAAAGGATAAAAACCAGACATCGTAAAGGACTCCCAAAAGCTCAAGCTTCATCATGAAAGGCATTTTATTATTCATTATATCTGAGAAAAACAGTGGAGGCAGGTGGAAATATCTCAGTATAGGAAATATATTTATAGCTATAGTTGCTGTAATAATGTGTGCTAAAGTTAAGAATGTCTACTCTGCAGCTCTGGTCTGATACCAAGATCAGAAATGATAAAACGTCGAATCCCTCAGTGGGATTCTTCCATCTCCCGATTACTATTTTCAAACCTTTGACAGCTAAATTTGACTGTACTGACGTTTGTAGCCTCATAATGTAAGACATGTGTTCGTAACAAGACGTTGTGGAATGATATGTATAAAGTTAGATGATTGGATAACGACCCAGGTTAGTCACTGAGGGCCTCAGAAAAGAATTCAGCAGCCTTCTGCAGCAAACTGGGACAGTGAATGAATGCCACATTGAGAACAACAGTTATAAATGAGATTCCATTTTTTGCAGTCTGCTAAAAACACACAACTGTGTCATTTGTGCTGATAAAACAAACTTTACATGCAAAACAAATACAGTGCAACATATCTTATTGTTCTGATCTGGAATAGAATAATGCATACCCCTTTGACATATGTTCACAATGTAGCTATAAAAATTACAGCTTTTTAAATCTCTGCATCTGCAATAACCAGTCGGGAAAAAGTTGCATCTTTATAACCGGAATTATGAGCTTTATCTGCTTTTGGTTTATGAAATCATTATTTAGCACTTGCTGACAGATACTAAGTGTTGTAAAAACGGGCAGTCAAGAAAAACATCTTGATAGAAAAGACGAAAACCACCACACTAAACTCAAAGCAATCACTGTCACTAAAGCAATGAATATCATTAAATGTTGTAATGATCAAACGACAAAGCAGCCTTCATTATATTTACCTTAAAACAATCTGTCAAATGTTGCTGACCAATGAATAATCACAAGTGATTTAGTGCACACTCACATTCAAAGATACCCTTCAACGCAGCTACTTAGTTAACAGGCATGTATACAGACCGTACTGTGCGTGATACATTAAGGTTCCATCAGAATAACAAGTGTGTAAAAGGGAAACCGAGACTATCACGACTGTGGCCTGGCATGAACTCTCCACATGAAGGCTAAATAAAAAACACAGACTTCCTCTTAAAAAACAGACAAACAACAATGCATTACAAATGTTTTGGTTGGGATTTTTTTCCAGTCTTGTTTTCTGCCCACACATAAGAGGAAACAGACAACAGACGAAGTTGCTGGAACTGCCTCTTAAAAGTAAGTAATGTCAGTTTGTTAAGTACTGTGAATGTGACCGTGCTTTTGTCCATATTCCAAATGAGCCAAACCTGTCTGTAACCATAATAAGGACCATTTCAATTAAAACTTCTACTGACATTCATTTTGATTAGGAAATAATTTGCTGTAGTTAGTATTTTTCTTGCCCTTTTTCCATGAAAACAAGAAGCAACAGATTATTTAATCACCAAGTGGCTACATTTATTATTACTCTCGCCTTTTTTGTAGCGTGCATTCTCTAATGAGGCGTTACATGGTATTCGCTCACAAACAAGATCGCATAAGAAAACATCAAAATCACATAAACTGCAAAAATATGCAAAAATAGAGGGAGTCCATTATAGCATTAATAGTTTGACTTTGTTAGATTCACAAAGGGATTTAGAAAAAACTTAAAACAATCAAATAAGATACACAAGACAAAACTTAAACAGGTGAAGATGAACAGAGGATAAACACTTTCGCAGGCTTGTTCTGAAACCAGATGTGTGGAGTATCACAGAGTAAAGAGTTAGCTGGATCTTTTTACATATTTGCAAGATTCCATATGTATATCTACAAAGTTAAAGCGCCTGCTAGCATCCTGTTGATATATCACTAACACTTGCATCATTCTGTGGTCAAGAGTGTACAACACAATTAGAACTCACGGGTGCATCGATTATTGCCTTCGGGGTTCCTCATGCCAAAGTATCCCATGGGGCAGGAGGCCAGGCACACGCCTATCTGACGGATGTCATTGCGCTCCAGGAAGATGAAGAGCTTGGGCTTGCATTTAATGCAGCCGTTATACTCAGAACATCGGTCACAGCCTTTGGGGCAAGATGGGGGCCCCTCAGTGCTAACTGTGGAAACATAAGGTAAACAATGAGAAAGAAAAGGCCACACTGAGGTAGGTAAGAGCATGGTCCACCGACCGAAAAAAAAATAAATAAATTGTTTCCAGCCACATATGAATTTTAATGAGGAAATAAAAAAAGGTCCAATAGTCAACAACCTGCCTGGTAGAAAAACATCAGGAACTGCAATATTTTTTGGCATCCTCACGAGTCATAAACATTTAATATTCCAACAAACAAGGGTTAAAGCTTAATCTAAGGGGGGTTTGGCCAGACATGAATAGTTACTCAGTGTTTACTTCCAACTGCTTGTCGGAGATCCTTAACAGATTTTAACTTGGAGAAATCCAGGTAACTGTGGCTGACAGTCAGACCAAGAGCCTCTCAGATTCAGCCAGCTGTCACTGGGGTCAGGCAGAAATGCTACGGTGAGCAACACGTTCGAAAGATAGTTACTGAATCTGTTGAACAAGTGAGGAATTTTAGCGGTTTGAAAATGCACTGTAGATGCATTTACATTTCCTTTAATCTAATCCCAGACTTGGACATGAGTCCAGTTGCCTCATTCTCCAAAAAGGCACAACCGGCAATCTAAATCAATTTTGGGTAAACTGTGTAAAAGTGCACATCATTTTTGAAGATCCATTCTGAGACAAAAACAACAGTCGCCTGAGTTGATTTACAATCGTTTACTTTCAGCTAAAAATACACACAATCTTACACAGCCTGACCTCCTGCCTCACTGACATAACTCGTATAATAAAAGTATTAAAAGTGTTTTTCTATGAACAGATTACTCTATCACTATCCAGTTACCGCCAAGTCTTATTGTTACCACTAGTAACTATAAAAGTAGCGTGGGTGTAATCTTTAGCTACAGTAAATGATATTTATTAAAGAACTGTTTTTTGGTAAAAAGCGTAGAGAGAGTTTGTGCTCTCAGTATTTTAAAACTGATTAGTCCGCTTTGATAAGTCAAGTCTGATCTTTGGACGATACTAAATCCTTTCAAAGAAGAAAAACAAACAGCCCAAAGGCAGCAGAACAAGTTGCTCTGTCCTTTGTTTATTATTGTCTTGTCATGGGGGATGGATGAACAAAACCAAAGAGAAGAAGTACAAAAAGCAAACATTTATTTAGTATCCGGAGGGAAAAAGACTGTCGCAGTTTGCATGGCACTCGTGTGTATGGCAAGTGACCTCAATCCTTCTGTCTAAATTAGATGAACTGCAACAACGTCACTGTCTATATATACATCAGCGGACTTAACACAAACTGACACAAACAATAGCTATTCCTTCCCAGTATGTGTGATTTTAATAATGCCACATCTGTTATTGTGGATAATCTTGGTATTATATGAATTCTGGTTCAGGGAGGTTGGGGTTAGCTTGGCATTGGCTGAAAGCTCCTTGTGTGTAAGGGAAGAATTATTTCAAAGCTGACAGTAATACCAGATCTGAGGCTCTGAAGCCAGAGATATACTGCGAGCCGACCTGAACACTGTCTTTGTGGTTGCGTGAGGTTAGAAAAATGCTTACAACAATATCGGCAGCATGGTCCAATTGAGAGCTAGAACTGTCAGGTACTCGTTCCATTATGTGCCCACAGAGCCAGACACAAAGAGAGCGATGGCTTTGAGAGGGAATCCATCAAAAACCCCTTTATAAACAACCCTAATACCCAGAAAAGCTTTACATAAACTGAGAGAGGCATAATCTTAAAAAGAGGAAGAAACACGAGCCATTCTGGGGAAACACTGAACCGAACATAACCCGCCTAGGAAAAACAAATAAGAATGATGAGAAAATAAACAAAACGTTATCTTTACTTTGCTTGTTAAATGTTTATAAGGCGTCCACCACAGTGACTCAGACCACAGAAACGAGAAGCAGCAGTGCTGCTATGAAAGAAAAAGGAAATCAAAACAAACTGACAAAGTGAGAACTCACCACGTCTATGCCGTCTTGCCTTGGAGAGCTTCAGAACATCACTGTGACCCATGGAGCTGAGAAAGACCATTGCCAGCGCCACCAGTCCCAGCTGCATAGTCTCTGTTGCCTTCCAGGCTATGCAGGGTCCCCCCCCTGCGACAAGATGGATCAGGTGGGGGGGCCACCTTCCTATGCGGAACAGGTGGATGCTTATCTTACTGGGATAGATGATCCCTCCTTTCTCTTGTAGTACTGCACTCTTTCTCTGTGTGTCTGTCCCTCCTCCCCAGTCTCTCTGTATCGTTCACTCTAGTGGCTGACGCATCTAGAAGTCTGTGTAGTGGTGTGTGATGCTGCAGTTGCTTGTCCAAATGTCCCTGCGGCACAACAAGCCATCACGCTGGTGTTGGTTGCACTGGCAAGGCAGTAAAAAGGGCACAGCTGTAGGTTGATGAGGGAGGCGGGGTCACGGGGTTGTGCAGAGACTGAAGAAGAGCAGAGTGATGGACTTCAACAGGGTCATCACAGGAAGCTTGGGCTGAGCTTTCGATCCGTAACAGCGGGTCTGCTGTTTAAGGCGGGTTTGCTGTCAGTGATTGGCGAAGACTATGTGGTTGCAGGGTGACAAAAGAAGACGGGCTGTTTTTGACTATGGTTGAATAAACATTTGCTGGTATTAGAGCGTGCTGAAAGGAAAGAAGACAGAAACATGTTGAGGAACTGGACTGTTACTAGATACAGATAGATACATAGATAAGTAAATTGTTGAAGAAATGGTAAATCAATATTTTAACACTTTAACTCAAAACCTTTTTCATGTCTCTAAGATGAATATAAAGCTAAAGCCAGTGGCCTGGTGGTTTAATTGGCTCTATCAAAAGGTGAAAAGGTCACTTGTACAGTGTCATGTCAGTTAATCACTATAAATCTGTGGTATAAAAATGAGAAACTGCAGTCTTTTGCATCCAACCAGCTATACTACTTCCCTCTTAACTTAACCTCTTAGGTTCTGCTAGTTGCCCATGTTAAGGGTTATAAAAGAACACTAGGAGTTTAAGTGCCTGGCCAGGAAATTGCCCCTACCCCACTTAACCACTCATAAAACAGCAAATACCACTAAGTTAATATTCAATTTTAGCCTTTTTATCCACCCTTTATGCCAAGCCAAGACTCTAACTACATCTTCATTGTTCACATAGCAGAATAGTTTTAATCTAACTCACAACAGGAAAGCCAATATTTAAGTTTCATATTTTCCAAAATCTCACTTGCTTTATTATGTTTCCCTGCAATAAGAGAAAAGCTTGCTATCACTGCATTTATGCGCACAAACCAGCAACATTAAACAACAAAGATGCTTTAGTTGGCCCAAACAGCATTCACTGCAGTGTGATGCATACTTTTTCTCTTTAACATTAGTGGTTTCTGTAATTTGAGGAACTATAGTCATAACTGGATAAATCAAATGATCAGTCGTACAAAAAGGAAACCAAATCCCACATAACAAACATAGCCCTGGATAACAAATTGAACATGTTTATCCTTTGGAAATACAGTGAAGTAAGTTTCTTCTGAGAAATGCACCACACACTCAGAATGAAGGCCTTTGTCATATTTGGTGCTGAGATCTTTTTTTCGATAGTGTCATGTGCTGCCTGTATTTACAGCTCTTGTGTGAAGAGGACACACAGAACATGTTAGCATCGGAACAATGGGAGGTCCTCCCTCGCAGCTCAATAAAGAAAAATAGGACCATATTTGGGTGTTGAGTCGGTTGTGGCTCTGAATCACACTAAGGACAACGCCATTTGGTGTGTTTAAACATTCCAGGAGGCAACATTACACTCGTTGCTGAAATACAAATGAAAGGGATGAAATAATTTCGTCCCTTTCGATAATTTTGCAAGATTTATTTTAGGTGGCCGGGGACAAAAACATTTTGATCATGCACATCGAACTTACAACTATAGTGTTACAGTTTCTAAATGTCATATCATTTTTTGTAGCTTGTTTCATTTCAAACTAATGAACACAAGTAATGGTAAATGTAGTACTGAAGTTATTTACACAACTATACAAAAAGGAAACTTCTTAATTTAACACTTAGTTTAATTGAGTTACTGTTGGCCCCTAATGGTGCCGAACAATTTAAGAACATTAATCAAATAAATACAAAATCTTGCAAAATTTCTCATTTCTAATAATTAGTATTCAAAAGAGGAAAATGCTTTAGTAGACATTAAAATTTGATAGTATTATTTCAGGATAGGGCTGCGCCAGATTATCCAACAGGTCTTCTGGGCACATGCCCAGGGCACCATGTACAGTTGGAGGCCCATCCAAGAGACAAATGAGAAAAAAATTCCCAGGATTGTTTTCTCTTAACTCTTACTCTCATATCATTTAATGGCCTCCCCTGTACCTTTAATGATGAGTTTTGACACCTCAGTATGTATCAATAAAGGTGTGGCTCGGCGACTATTACGATAGTTTCCGGGGTTTTTCCAAGTATAGCTGCTCAGGCAAAAATGACTGAACAATGAACGTTCCGTCATTTTGTTCTATAAGCAGGCCTGAAAGATGACAAAAACCCTTCAGTTTAGAAAAGAGCTTCAAGGGTTTATCATTTAAGCAAATGATATAATTGGCAGATGTCCGTAGATTTTATCTGCGTCTTTCTCCCCTATCCTTTAAGGCTAGTAGACTCTCCCAAACTCAGCTAGCTAGTGGATACAGCACTTCCAAATTAAATGAAATGGGCATCAAAGCAAAAAAAATTGGATGCCTTAATTTTTATAAAAATTTCAATTTTTATTCAGCCAATTCAATGTGAAAACACTGCAGTTAACTTTAAAGTTGTTGAGACATTCAGTAAGATTTCCTGCAAGCTAGAAATTAGTCGTAGCAGTGTAGCTCATAATAAAACTTTGGTTGAAGGGGGCAGGCTGCCATCACGCATGGAGGCCTTGCTGGACCTAACAACCAAATATCCAAATAACCAGCGAACAGTTCTATTTTGACTTTTTTGACATGGAAACCAAAAAGTTTATTCCCTTCCTAAATGAACACATCCCGAAAGTGCTTTTCCCGAGATAAGCTTAGACTACTTCATTATTTTTTTTCAATACTCATCCAGGAGCAGGGCTGTGGCGAGAGTCACCGAAAGAATGAAAAGGAGGAGAAGATAACAGACAGACAGGAAAACAGACAGAGAGACAGGGAGAGAGAGAATGAGAGAGAAAGAAGACAACAGCAGGCGTGTGTGCAAAAACGTACATTAAACCTAATATTATTGTTTTAAAAAACACAAAAAAGGTCTGACTGCTTCATTTTCCCTTTGACTCAAGTTACTTCAAAGAACTGTATTTTGATGGTTACTTAAAGTACAATACTCTCAATTGTAAATTATTAAGTGTACATGTACGTACACATTCCTGCATGATAAACCTCATTACTGAAGAAAGAAAAAAAAACTGGTCATCAAAACAAGTTGGCTAGGGTCCACCAAACATTTGTGCCCCGGAATCTGCAACTTGTTGATCTGGGCACAAGACATGGGTTTCCTAAATGGGGAAAATGTCGAAAGTCTTCCCAAGTTTATTTAATTCTTCATTCTTAATGACTCACTATCTCACTGACACCTCTCAGCTAAAGTATCATTTCCAGGAAAGAGCCAAAATTGTGGCCTGCAGCCAGTCTTCCACAGCACCTGTTTGCTGGTTTAGAGAGTGGTGACTGGAGAAGAGGACATGCTAAGACTGGATCAGCCTTTCCAACTCAAGACATGTGCCAGAGACTCTTTCACCGAGCACTCCCACAACTGTCAAAAGTCTACCTCATCCCACTCCATATGTGCTCTCACATGCTGCAGAGATAAGAGGAAGCACTGGGCTACAGAGCACATCAATCAGAAAAAGGTCTTTGTTGCCCCTTTTAACATGCCACATCACAATCGGTCATTTCACTAGGAAAGTCTGGCACTTCAGCTTTAATATTTCTCTGAAGGTGCTTCCTCATCCATTTAACAGTCTGTCTTTACCCAACAATAGCTACATTCACATGAGCACAATGGAACTACGCCCAGCTCATCAAATAGTCAGGAGATTAAATTGCCTCCTTTTTTAAGTCTATCAATTATTCAAATACTGAAAGGAAGCTCTCACACTGGGAATTTATTGAACTCGAGAAGGTGCCACAACTCTGAGCTCAGAGTTACAAGTGGCTGTAACTCAACCTCAGAGCTGAACAATGATCATCTGTAGGTAAAATGTGTGCCAGAATTCCTCGATTACACAGAGACTTACTGAAAGGGTTATAGAACAATGGCGATAGTGGAATATGCAGTGTCTTCAATTGTAAGTCTGAGACACAGAAGGCAATAAAGTAAAGAGGCAGCAATTAGAGATTTTATTCAGCCTATTTTCATGAAGGGAAAACTTCATGAAAATAGGAAAAAGCTTAAATGTTAGAGGCAAATTTTCCCATTTACTACAAATTTACAGTAATCTGAAAACCTTCAATTTCAAAATTACATAACTTTAACATAGCATCTGCCACACGGACAATAAAAAAAAAGCAATTAGTGGTGAATTCTGGACTATTTATTTACTGACGCCCCCAAAATGTGGTCGCTCATGAGTGCAGGAAACAGTGCAACGGCAATTTGTGGGCGAGTTCAAACAGTCATACTTCGTATTTGTTCTAAATTTATTTTGGTATTTGTAAAGTCCCTGACATGTATAGCCAAGACCTGAGCTGTGAGCCAACTGAATTGACATTATCAAATCTGCAACACAAAGGGGAAAATAAGTGTTTACTGAAGCTGAGGCTCTAAAGAGAAACAGAACCAGACTCACAATCACATTTACACTCATTAAGTTTTAGTTTGAATATATGAATAATAAGTAACCTGTACTCATTCTATGCATATAGTATGGCGTAACACCTGGCTGCACCAGCAGCACCCACAGAAGCCTCAGCTATTTTGGTAACACTTCCTCTGCTCTGCGGCTTAAGGAGCAAATGGAGTGAGAAGTCAAATATGCAGCAGTTGTAACGCACTCAACTCTTAGAGCAGAGCACTCAAAAGTATCTCTGGCATCTTCCCACAATGTAAGCACAACCAAACTGTCTCTTTTCTTGAAGTTTTGATGTAGGACTCAAGACTGCAGAGTCCCAGCAGTCTGAGGGTTTGATTCTGCACAGCTCATTTGGGCACAGCTCAGCTTTTCTGTTATATATTACTGTGATTAATGCTAGCTTTTATTTATTTTGCTGTACAGCACTTTGTGGCTGCATGTCTGTGAAAGCAGATTTATAAATAAACTTTACACACTTTCTTTCTCTCTGGGGCACCACACATTCTAGATAAAAGCTATTTGCATTACACTGCTCTTCAGATAGAGTGATGCTCAGCAGTCAAATCCATAGGTAGATATACAGATAAATAAAGTTGTGGAATGTAAAGATAGCGTGAAAAAAAAAACAGTAATAACCTTCATTACACTCTGGGGTAAATTTTAGTTTTCATATAAAAGTCTCATAATCTCAGTGCATACTGATGTGCCAAGATAGGCGACATTCTCTCTATTCCTGGTGCCACTGAGATAAGATGTATTATATTTAAACTATAATAGATCTACACTGGCATTCACAATAGTTTGAAATAAAAAACTCTGAAGTTGTACAACTTCGAAACGTTTGTAAAATTAAATGCTGGCATATAAATGAACCCATACAATACTAATGTGTGATATATACATGTGTGTATACCCAAACATATGTATTTATGTGTGTGTGTGTGTGTGTGTGTGTGTGTGTGTGTGTAATCCTACGATGGACAACGACATCGGCAAGTACAAAACGCTGAAAAACACAAACAGACTCACCTGCACATCGGAGCCCACGAAAATACTGTTCATGAACGCTCGGGTCTCAGTTTCCTTTTTTATAAGCGAAAATCTGTTAGTGGTTTGGTCACAAAAAACTCCTCCTCCATGAGACCCCCATGCAACTTTTCTGTCATCATTTAAAAAGACATGATTTTTATGATCCGTTAAATGCGATGCAACTGCCTTTAAGGCGGATTTACGCACAAGGCAGAAAATGTGCAGAGGATTAAAATTCCATCCCTCCGACAAAAATGATATACATAAAAAATTATACAATAACACTGTATGTATACATATATACTATATTCCGATGAAGTTAGCCACTCTGACTTTTCTAGTGCGCGTGTGTGCACTGAAGCTCCTGCGAGATGCGCGTTTTAAGTCCACTTTGAAGCTCGAACTGCATCCAACTCAGGCAAGTACTTGCAAAGCCGCGATATTTGCATCCAAACCCCAGCACTGCCAGCGGGCATTACAGGCCCCACCCCTTAAAATTTTACTGAGATACAAAACCTGCGATGGTGTTGTGTAGGTTGAATGTAGCTGTTTAATGCAAGTTTCCATTTATTTCTGTATTCGATGTTACTGATAAAGCCTTTTATTTATGGCCTTTTAACTGTGCAGAACACTGAGAATGCTGAAAAAGATATAAAGAAAAATGCAACTATTGTCTCTAAAAATGTAAATCAAAGTGAGATGATTTTAAAACCATACTGCACAATGCAGTGATTTATTTGAAATGTAAGACAAGTTCTGTGTCTGTTATATTTATGGTTAAACATAAAATATAAGACAAAGAATATAAAGCATTTTCTTTATATATAAAGCAAGTTTCTGAGCAATATATATATATATATATATATATATATATATATATATATATATATATATATATATATACTATGAACACAAAATCACTGAACACATGTTAGATATGAGCAGCCCTGGTTTTCTTCTTATCCAACAGGGGGCCATAAACAACACTTCTTGCAGATCAGAGACCAGAATTCCTTGTTTTGAGACTGGAGCGTTTATCAGCACTTACTATGTGAACAACTACTGGATAAACATCAGCCGCATTCAGTTACACTCATCTTGCTGAAGGATTTATCATGAGAATTAAGTTACAGTCCAGCGAGTTTGTTTTTTTTCAAAGTCACCAAGAAATAAACAGAGCTAAAAACCCAAACAATATGTGATCACGTCATCTTGATGATGGCCAGTGATGTAGACAAATATATAACATCTGAAACTGATGATACTGTAGGTTAGATTTAAAACAGTTGGTCATTGGTGCATGGATATATTATTCTGCCAGCTGGTGTTTTGATAGATAGATAGATAGATAGATAGATAGATAGATAGATAGATAGATAGATAGATAGATAGATAGATAGATAGATAGATAGATAGATAGATAGATAATGTAAGCAAATCCACAGAATAAAATGCATCTTATCATATAAACTGTGTAATGCTAGGTACTATTTTACAATAAGAAGATTAGTGACAAGCAGCACTTCTGAATTGGACAGTCAGACTTTATTCTTAAAGTTCTGTAGTCACTTTGACAGGCTGTAAAGTCATGAGGACATCCACTGCCTGCCAAGTGATATCCCACAGGAGCACTAAACCAGAGCCAGACAGGCATTATTGTATCATTTCTAAGATGCTTATGCATGCAAATATTGCAAAGTCAACTTTATTAAGGTCATAATTTCTGTCGTAGCCGAAAAGCCAAGGGTAGTTTTGGGCAATGCAATACCTCCAGGGTAGACTCACAGAGCAGCCAGTTTAAAGAGAGGGAATTATTGATGACTAATGATAGGTTTATGACTCCAACACTGTGACTGTGCAGAACACTGAGAATGTTGAAAAAGATATACAAGAAAAATGCTACTATTGTCCCTAAAAATGTAAATCAAAGTGAAATAATTTTAAAACCATACTGCACAATGCAGTGATTTATAGCTAGAGTATTCAGGATTATACAAAAAACAAACAAAACACAGCCTGTTCGAAGTTTCCGGTGGTGTATTTATGTGCAGAGAACCTACCCTTTATGTATTCATTGTCAGTGTTGTTTTCTTTTTTCAGGCAGTTTCAGGTCTTCAACCTCTATAAAAATAGTACCCTGGTTAGATAGCCGTCGCTCAGTCTTTCTCCTCTGCTTTGTGCCTCTGTGTCTAAAATCTCATGGAGTTTTGGGGCCTCAATTTCACATGTAATCAGTATTTTGTTTTAATGATTAGTAACAACCTAATCCAACCCTGATTGGATTTTAATAATGAACCTGTGGAGCTTTGTTAGTTTTGGCAAACCCATCTGACAGTAATGTCTGGAAATAGGAGCAGTTTAAAGAAGATAAAGAAGTTGGGTGGTTGATAAAACCTCGTGAACAAATGTAAAGTCACAGTTGGACCAGTCATAAACAGAGCACTATGGGCTGTCAATGACACACACATAGTGGGGGTGGCTTTCCAGACAAAGGCTAAGGTGACCTCACATTCCAAGGCCTACAGGACCCAAGCTCTGACACACTTTTTTATGCGAAAAAAATGATCTTAGACTTTGACTGTTGGACATGCCAAAAGTAAATAGACACATGTGCGTGCGTGCGTGCATGTGTGTGTGTGCGCGCCATTCACAACTTTAAATTGTCTCAGACTCTTCAGGCCTGCACCAATGTCTGCCAGTCATTAGCGCAAAAACCGCCAGGACCTATGCCAAATCTGAAGTACATACAAACTTACCATATGTGCATTATTCAGCGCTCACATGAACTATTATCACATACTTTAGGATATGTTTCTGCAGTTTAAACTTATGGACCATAATGACAGTTACATATCACAGAAAGAGCTGAGCAATATTTCAGCTATCAAGAAAGAATAACAAGAAAAAGACGGATCAGCAGGAACTCTGAAATATGAGGGAAATGCTGTATGAACTTCCAAAGCCAGACTTTTCATCACCAGTCCTTGTACTTGGAAGCTTAAAATCTAAATTAAATATGGTGTATTATTCCACAGAACATTCAGTACCCACTGTCACCAACTGCCTGAATTCATCAACATGATGAGTCTTACACAGGGGCAGAGTTTTCTATTGTTGTAAAAGTGATAGGCAAAATTTTGGCTAAAATATTTACTGCTGTGTTAGTTGGCAAATGATCTGATTACTGTAAATGGACAAAGTCATTGGGAACAGATTGGCCTTGGCCCAGCCTTTAACCATAAAGCTTGTTGCTCAACAAAATGTTCATAGAACAAAATCCAAATTTGCTTTTGCAAACACTCACACCATAGCCTAGAGTAAAGTCATCCCGAATATCTAATTTGGTGCTTAGTGGAGAGCCACTGCACAAATGCTAAATTTGATCTCAGTATTTTTTACACATGAGACTAAATTGTGAAACGAAGTGGTGCTGACTGAGATAAATGTGACTGAATTATTCATGGGCCAGTGATTGAGCAGATGTTGGTCACAGCTGTGCACAAGACTGATTCAATGACCGTTTCCGTTTCTCTTCTTTAAGCAAAAAACGTAGGAGTTAAAACACTATAAGGGACTAATTTCATTGACCCAGCAGATTATTTTCATCACCAAAGGGCCATTAAAAAGCCTGGAAGAACAATAATGAAATTTAGAATGAAAACACAATTTATGGAAAACAAAAATGTGTTTGGAGTCAGTCTCTTTGTCTATGTCTCAAGGCTAATGTGACTCCTCTTTTGGACTGTTATCATTTTTGTGTTTAACAAACAACATAAGACTGAAAAACTATGATTACGGAATTACAAAGTAAAAGGTTTAATTACGGCTGTGAAACCCTATCATAACTTAAGTAAATAAAGAAAGATATCCTGAACCATTGCCTGCTGTTTACTGTAACACCAGGCTTCTTGTCTACTTTGTCATGGTAAAGTGCAGACACAATAATCCCTCCTGGGAAAACACACACCATTTCTGCAGTGGTGCTGATAGATGAATGGTTAAATATTGTAACCAGAGATCGATGAACACTGCTGTGTTCACGTCATGTTTTTGTGGAAGACCGTTGTGTATGGAACAACTTCACGTCACTGTAAAAAAAAAGAGACAGCACTGTTTATCATATTCTGATTGCAGCTTCCCACTAAAGAAATATATGGGCATCCATGTGCCTCTTCTCAGTTCCCTTTCACTCAAACAGGGAGAAATAATGCATTTTTACTGCTTTTTAAAGAGAGTAGACTCTTTCTTCATAAAATCCTGGATCTTCCTGGTTTAAAAAAAAAAGGACTTTGTGATTTTACACTTTCGAGTTTTTTGTTGCCATTTTGTTTTATTGTACTCTTGTAACCATTTCAGCCACACCAGAGACAAACACAAAATAAGCATCTTGGATTAATATATAAACAAACAAACTAACAAATGAGTAAGTAAGCAGGTATGTAATGCTAAAGAAATATTCATAGCTAATAATATGAAAATGAGGAAGAAAACAAACTTTCACCATCTATTCTAGTGTTTCCATAATAGGGCGAGGGCTGTCCACAGACACAATATTTTCTTGGTCTTAGTTGTATTTTAAAGCCATCTAAATAACTGCATGTGATTTTTTTGTTTTAACTGCGTAGGACTCGCATGTTAAACCTCAGCCTTTACTGCGACTACATTTCCGCTGAAACCCTAGCAGAGCTATGTTTACTAAAGAGGGGAACTGTTTCATTTTTGAACATACAATTCATTCATAACAATCTGAGAAGTCATAAACATCATGTGCACAATTTATCACATCAATTTATTCTACATCAACATTATGAGTATGTAAACTTAAATAAAAGCCATGTTGTCAAGTGAATAGAAGCTCATATGTTAATGGGAAGTGTTTTCTTTGACTCTAGTCCCAATACTTGAAAATAAAGATTGATGACATCTGAAACAATGTGCCCAGAAGGTTAGCATGTGTTTGCCATATTGGTCAAGGCATTTTGAGAGGATGTGCAATACCAGTAAACATACTGCAACATGTCAGTCAATCTGAAAGACAATGCATCCACACCATATTCCATCATCATAAACTTACTTAAGTAATGCCAGATTGATAGTATGCACTCTTAGATAAGAATGTCATAGGTCACAGGTCTTTTTAATTATTTGCATGTCATTATTTAATCGCCAAACACAATTCCTGCACTCTAAGAAATGAAATGTTGTATTTACTTAATTGAGTTATCCAGCCAGTCCCACAAAAGTTTGAAAAAAAAAGAAAAAAAAAAAAAAAAGCTGTTCATAAGCAGTCATTAATCAAGAAGGATACCACTAAAAATAATGTAAAATATAAGTAAATCGCATAAATAAGTAACATTAATCTTGAAATTGCATTCTAATCCTGTTTGGTTTATGATCCTCTTAATAACTTTTATTTTTGGAAAAATTTGATGGGTACTGTCAGCATTGACAGTTAAGCGTAACACTTGTTACTACTCTGTCATTACTCAAAAACTTACGCCATTTTGAGGATAACCAATCCACGGACAGGTTTGTTTTGGGGCTGTGCTTTATAAACAGTGTTGCAGCTTTCCAAGTATTCTTTAAGAAGGCAGTCAGAATCTTCATTTAAGTAGACGCATACTGCTTTTAATATAGATTCCCATCCGTTTTGACACATGGACTGTTTAGGAGACAGCAATCAAGCAAGTGAACAACAGCTATGGGGTAAATGCACAGAATACACAGAATACTGTGTTTTTAAAAAGTGTATTAATGAAAAAGTAATTCATCAATTTATCAATAATCAAGCATTTCTTTTCTTTTAACAACTCCAATGAAATTTACTTACTCTTTTTTGGGTGCACATGTGACATAAATACATTGTCCTTCACCTAAATTATTAACATCACTAAAGCTTTGAACTATAAAGAAAGGACGTCTTGATGCATGCTCAGTCATCCAGGTAAGTAAAATCTCCAAAAGTTGATTCTGTTCATCTGGACGTAGCGTTTTCAGTGGGAGAAACGTTTCGTCACTCATCCAAGTGACTTCTTCAGTCTCAGCTGAACCTGCAGTCAGCTGAGACTGAAGAAGTCACTTGGATGAGTGACGAAACGTTTCTCCCACTGAAAACGCTACGTCCAGATGAACAGAATCAACTTTTGGAGATATAGATCTATATATACATTTATACTAGAATTTTGTTAGAGTGCTCATTGCAAAGTGTAATCACTGAATATCTTTATCAATTATGGCTCTCATATATAGTAGAAAAAACATTTTAAAATAATATTGAGTATTAATCTTTTTTTTTGTTTGATTTGTTCGGTTTCACGTCGTTCCATGCATGTGCAGGATTTGG
>VUQG01034739.1:75404-112833 GCA_015106755.1 Etia nguti | reverse complement strand
CGTCTTGATGCATGCTCAGTCATCCAGGTAAGTAAAATCTCCAAAAGTTGATTCTGTTCATCTGGACGTAGCGTTTTCAGTGGGAGAAACGTTTCGTCACTCATCCAAGTGACTTCTGCAGTCAGCTGAGACTGAAGAAGTCACTTGGATGAGTGACGAAACGTTTCTCCCACTGAAAACGCTACGTCCAGATGAACAGAATCAACTTTTGGAGATATAAAGAAAGGAGTCAGTTTCAAATGTATGTTGCTGCTGTGATATTATGACTACCCCCAGATCTTTTCTTCTTCTGTTTTTGATGCTAAGTTATTGTAATCAACATAAAAATGTAAGAAATGTAAACAACATCAACATGTTTCAGTTCTTATAGTGTGTACGCAAAATCTTTAAATTCAATAGAGATTAATTATGTAGGGCAGGGAAAATAAGACAGGAAGTATATTTCAAAAGTCATTTATTTTAAATCCCCCTTTTGCAGGCCTGGATGACACAAACATTTAGTGTTATTCTCAGACAATTTAAACCAGGTGAACTGCATGCTCTAAGATTTCAACTGTGAGAAAAGTCTCAATCTAATTTACTAACTACAAAGCATTTGAAATATTCACCTGTAACCTGACCTTGGTCCATATGATTCGAATTAAAGTAAAGATAGGTTTTATGTTCAGGGAATTAGTTAATGTGAAAGTCTAGGTCAAAGATGTGGTCCCATAAAATGAAGATTTCAGGCATAACATAATTGAGAAAGAGATTCAGAGAGGCCTCAAAATGCATGAGGCAAATAGCAACAGATGTTTGAACGATCCAGATGTGAAAGCGTAAGTACCAAAATGGCATTTTCTATACACTGTTGTTTGTAGTTGGTGGGAAACATGCAGGCTATCTCTCTGTCTCTGTCCCTCTTTCTCTATCTGTCTTTCTTTACACATATATGTGTAGAGGCAGATAACTACACATTCTCATAGCCACATTTGCAGCCAATTTAGAATAACAAAACAAGCACGTTTTTGGACTGCCTGAGGAAATCAGAGTACCTGGAATAGTGAGTGGACAGCCAACCGTTATGGAAAGACAGTTTTTTTCCCCAAGCTTGGTGGAGACCCAAACGAGGCTAAAGGGAGAAACATTACTCCAAATTATTGCTAATGTGTCTTTTGAATTAGCAAACAGGAAAAATTGTTGCTAGCAGCTAATAGAATGGGAAAGCAGATTTATCGTGGTCACAATGTCTATTATAGCAGCTAAATCCCTTTTCCCACAAGACAAAACAAATTAATTTTAATGTAAGGATAGGTTGCTCTGAAACAGAAGTACAGAATGTCTACATGCAAACATTTTGTCAAAACTTTGATCTAAATTTCTGCTTGCTTTTATAACAGAGAAATACTAAAAAGAGTAGTATGAGAAACCCATACAAGGTGCACTTGTGTTCGGCTGACACATCCAAAGCCAAGACAAAGGTATTTTAAGGTGAGCATGGTCGTAGCGGTTAGTGCCATAAACCTGCTGTTGTGCACTGGCAGGTGCGCAAGAAGATGATCTATATTAGCCAGTGGAACATAAAACAATAGCTCTCTGGGATTTTATGCAAAATTGATGAAGGTACAGCTAATCAACAGCGAACATTACTCCATTGATCATAAAAAGAAACACACGGATAGACAACTTGGCTGCTGGCTGAGATTCCACACAGTCTCATATCAGTAAATCTTGTTTCATTTTCATACCCTCCAGAAGCTAGTCTGAGGGAGTCCCCTGACGAACCCTTTAATGAATATATTTATTTTCTATTTTCCCAGTGCACTATAAGGTAAGTGTCTGATATATTGTTTCTAAAATGAAGAGACTGGGAATCATATAAACTCTTTATAGTCAACCTCTGGTCTCTAGTGATCCATTCCCAGCCACTCATCTAAAATAAATTACAAAATTCAGTGCACTGCTCCTGAAGCAGATACGACAGTTCTGTCTGATGTTTGCCTTAATATTGTCAAAATAATTTAATATGTAAGTAACTAAATACTTGATATATACCATATAATCACTTCTATGTAACGACAAAACAAATATAATAGAAGAAATATGACTCTGTAAAAGTCATACTGAATGGGGTTTTAACAGTGTCAAAAATGCTAGTGCAGTGTTCATCCATGTTTTTACAAAGGATCAAACTGGGAATTTGACATTGGTTTGTTAGACTGAAAACTGATTTTCTTTTTGATTGCAGACATAGCCACAAATTGGTTTCAGTTTCAGTTGTTTAAAAACATAAGACATTTTGATATATCAGATTCAAGGATAATGATGCATTTGATGTTTTTGGATTTCAAGAATGTTATGCTTAAGTGGTCTTGCAAACTTGTTCCCATTGTTCCCTTTGTCATTGCAATCCCATGTGCCAGGGAAGTTAAATGGTTGCCCATGTCCCAGTTTGTTCGTGTAATAACAAAATCTATTTTCAAACAATGCTTTGTTTTAGATCATGCTTTCTGACATACGCAGCACTGTTAATGTCTTGATGCATGCTCAATCATCCAGGTAAGTAAATTCCAAAAGGTTGATTCTGTTCATCTGGACGTAGCGTCTTTGATCAATGATCAGTGGTTGCTGATCAATGGCCATGACAATTTGCATATTAATGATCAAGGAACTGACCTCACAGCCCATTGTTCATTCAGTGGGCCAGTTTCAGTCATTGTGCAATGTACTGTTTATAAGGTTGGGAAAACCTGCAGTCAGCTGAGACTGAAGAAGTCAGTTTGATGAGTGATGAAATGTTTCTCCCACTGAAAACGCTACGTCCAGATGAACAGAATCAACCTTTTGGGAAGCACTGTTAATGACATCACCTAAAATGTCTTTTTAGACCATTAAGAGAAGATATACTTTTATACGTCACTGAAGTGCAATTAATCTTTTTTTTTTCTTTTTAAAAAAAATAAAAATCTGCCAATATATTCAGGAGTGTTAGGGGTAATGATGGATTCCCTGATTTTTCTTCTTTTCTGACAAGAGTATAACCCATACACTTTTAGTTGTGTATTTTACAAATCTATACTGTCATGTTATTCTGTATTAAGATTAAGACCAATGCCAAATCATATACACGGATATATTGAGCTGTGAACCGATAAATAAGCCAATAATTAAATAAATAACTGCGATATCCAGACAAAATTCCAAATCCCACTGTGTCTTGGCTGATTTCTCTCACACATGGATAAAATCAAGAGTGAGTGATGGCCTCCGTGACTACAAGCCTTGCATTTAAGAATTTTTAATAAAAGAAATTTCTATTTATTTTCTTTCAGAATAAGTATCCAGATGCCATCTAGGACAACCATCACTGTTTCATTTAATCAAAATGTCTAACTTGCCTTTTGATGTGATGTATTAAAAATGTTATTCCTATGGAGATACTAGAGGAAAAAAAAACAAGTTAATAGTTTTATATCCCAGTTTTGCTCTCCTTTCATTGAATTTTTACTTCTCTTTATTTCTGCTACTTCTTTCTATCTGCTGTCTTCCCTCATCACTTTCACCGCGTGGTGCATGGATTACACATCTCCAGTCATGCTTTTTCTCTCTGACCGATATTGTTTATGTTTCACTCAACCGCGATTCGCCTCCCACAGATGTTCTGGAACTGTCCAGGGTGTTAATCACAAGTAACGTCCTCCGTGGTGTAAAGGAGCCTGGCGTGATTTCAACCTTAAACTCTTCTATAAGGCTGGTGTGTTTTTCTCATCCAAAGGCTAATGAGTTCATTACCACGTCAAACTCAAAGAGGCCTCTGAAAGTCGCTAAACTTACTAGATAAAAGACTATGTATTGTATTAAAGTATTATTATTACTTACTGTAAAACATTATTCTGCAAAACATTAATGGTGATGGGGGCAATTTGCCCCTGGTTGACTCTCACAAGACAAACTGGTCTTAAATAAGGAGGGAAACTAAACAATATTTAGAAAACCTGTGTAAAGAAACGAGAATTGAGGGATGTAGTTACTCAGCCAGACATAGGTCTGATCCCTAGTTTCTAAAACTGGGCATCAGAACATGGAATGTTACCTCTTTGGAGGGGAAGGAGTGCACAAGGTTGAAAGGTACTGAGTAGATATAATTGGACAAGTGGCTCTGGCAGGAGCTGACACAAGAACAATGGTGTGTGAGGATTTTAATGAGGTCAAGACTTTCTGTGAGAATCAAAGCGATTCTGGCAAACTGTCAGAGGACTCGGAGGGAAATGATGCTTCCTGTATACAGTGGGGATGAGTGCTACTGATCTCAACTGAGGGTATTATTGGCTACTGGAAGTCATACTTCAAGGATCTCTTCAATCCTGCTGACACACCTTCCATAGTAGAAGCAAAGTCTGAGGACAAAGATGATGACTTGTCCATCACTTTGGACAGTATGTGGATGTGAGTTTTTTAAGGCTCTGAATGCTATGGGGCTGTCTTGGTTGACATGCCTCTGCAGCTTCAAGTCGGGTACAGTGCCTCTGGTCATTGAGGAGGGACTAAGTGTAGACTCTGTATTTTTCCACATCAAAAGCAGCCAAAAGAGGTGATTCAGGCCTTTTACAAGAATGCCTTCTGGGTTCCTCCTTAGTAGGATATTTGGGACATGTCCTACTGGGAGTGGGCCCCGAGAGAGGCTCAGAACACTCTAGATAGATTATATCTCTCTTTTGCCTTGGGAATGCCTTAGTTGCCCACACAGAAAAGCTGGATGATGTAGCCAGGGAGAAGGAAATCTGGGCATTTCTGCTTGGACTGCCACCATGGATGGATGGATGGATGATTCCCACATAACACAATCTAAAGAAATTGTGTCATTACAAGTAAAATAATGCAAATATTTCTTAAGTCTACGTCAAGCTGTTATGTATCACTGCTAAGCCACTCCCCAAATGAACACATTTGGGCTGTAGTTGTAACATTCACCAAGAAAAATCCAAATAAATAATCTTAATTTCAGTGTTTAGAGCTGGATAATTGGTTTATAGAGTTAGTAAACTGAAAAACATGAGCAACTGTGAGATTTTAGTAAAAGTGCAGTTTCACAATGCAACACACACAAACACACCAAAGACTAGACAGGGTTTCCTGAAAATCTCTAATAGCATGGCTGGATGATGTCAGCATTAAGAAACTGGGTTGCCTTGCGTGACTTTACAAAATTGCCTTTAGATATGTAACCTCCACCCTCTGCCAGTTTGAAAAGCAGCTAAAAGCCACAGGTCTGATGGTCACCAGGGTTCTGTTAGACATGCCTGTGAACTGTTCTCATTAGGGTTGATCAGGGATTCAGGGAACACTGAGGACTTGTCATGGCTGTGGTAAGTGTGGACAGACCACCACAAAATGTACAAGCAGCAGCAGGCTAAATGGATCTGTAGAGGCATGCAGTTTGAATGAAACTTCTGAAGAAATCAGTGGTTTTGATTGGAGTACTTTCGAACAATGATATATATATATCTATATATATATAGATATATATATATATATATATCTATATATATGAAGACTAACCATCACATCATATGTATTTTTTCTTCATATTTTTTGTGCATATTAAAGATTTTTGCTCTGTATTTATATATTAACTAATCACAATCAGGGCATACTTTCATAAGTCAAGTCAAAGTTTAATTATATAGTTAGTTTTAAATAACCTCCATTGACCAAAGTGCTGTACAAGTTATACTAAATATACAGTATATATAAGTCAACAATAATCAACAATAAATATAAACATTTATGTTGCAAAGAAAACAGCTATTGTGCTGTTGAACAGATTTTATTGGATCATTTATTTCACAAAAGACAAATCCAACACTATGCAAATGTTTGAAGTCAGTTATGGCACATGCTTTGCACATTTTCAGCCATTCTCAAAATAAATAAACCACTGACCCTCAACAACTCTTAAGGATAATATCCAGAAGTAGCAAACACAAATGCAGCTTTTCACATGCTTTGCATTTAGCCAATATCTTCTTGTTATCAGTTCCTGTTAAGAGAGCCTACAGTTTACCTTCCAATGCATGTATTTTATATAGACAATAGAAGTTTACATGGGGGGGGGAGCTAATTCTGCCTTTTTCAATGGAATCCTAATTACCATGGACTTTCAAAGAATAATCCTGTTATATATGGGAATCCTGTGTTTTGCTTTAAGTCCACATAAAAAAGGAAATAGAAGAGCATCCTCATATAAATTCACATGTGTCAGCTGTCTTGAGCTTGTTTAAGCTTTGGCAAGAGACACTGTATCCGTTTTTGGGATGACCCTGATCATTCTGACTTCATCGTCTTTGTATTAGAAGATCATTACAAAATAATGGCTTTGCTTCTTTTAACTTCAATGGAATATATGAAAAAGTCTGCTTAATACAGTTTCACAGGCTGTTTTTTTTTTTTTAAGAAAGAAAGAAACGAAAAACCCCACTTAAAAGTAACTTAGAATGTCAACCAAAACATATTTTAAAAAATGGGTCATTTCATCTTTTAAATTGTTTATTGAAGGTGATACGAGATCATTAGTAAGGGGGTGGCTTTTGCCAGATCTAAATATGTTCCATTCTTGTTTGGTGTAAAACAACTCAAAGGAAACATTTTGGTTAAATTCACAAGCTTTTTTTTTTTTCTTCTTTCATTGTTAGTCTGCTGGTTGGTCAATCCACCACTTTAGCCAAAACTAATGTTGTGCAATTATTAAATAAATCGCCAAAATATTTTTTACAGATATATTTGAGGAAAGTCCTAGGAAAACAATTCCTACTAACTTTATTGATCCCATCCATCCACCCCATCAATTTTCTTCCACTTATCCAATTCAGTATCTTGAAGAGGCTGGAACCTCTCTCATCTACCACAGTATTAGAGGTGGGGAATACCATGGAAAGGCTGCCAGCCTAGAGATGGACGAAAACTGGCAACCACTTTCACAGTTACGCCCACTTTAGAATCACAAATTAACCTAAGGCGTGATCGACACTTCTGCGGGGAAGCTTTGTAGAGCCTACAATGTAACCTACGGGCAGTTGCGGGCATTTATGCTTGTGTGGCATTGTGGTATTTATGCAGTGCCAGGGAATAGAAACAAATATAATGCTGGGACCACTCTTTGTTGTGGTCATTTTTTAAGGGGCAACAATATTTGTCCATCAAGTGTTTCCACTTCTTTATATAGTTTCTCAGGTCAATTCTGATAGTTTCAGCAATCCAGTGAGTGTCGTCCAGTTTAAAAATTAGGTTAAAACTTCTGGTTTTAAGTTAATGAATTCTTTCAAGTTCATCAAGTTAGTCGCTCAATTATAAAACAACTAAAGGCTAGTCTTTCTGTGAAGTCATTACATCTTTTTGTCTCTCTCTAGGGAAGCATTTGCGTAAAGAACATAACTTTCCCTTAAAACAGGTTTTGGACTGAAGGATAATAGCATAATGTTTATTTATCTCTGAACTCAGCTATTAATCATAGGAAACACTTCCCCTATTCACACTTTGTTGATAATGTAGTGATAAGGAATGAATAATAGTGATGTGGAAATGGTCCTGCTCATGCAGAAAAAAGCTCTACACATTGATGAAGAAAGCTGTGACTCACGCTAATGCTTTTCTCTGACAGGGGATGTAAAGCTAAATTTGGATTAAATTGCTGGACAATTGCTGAGTCATTCCACCTTTCCTGTTTTCTCTTTTGTTTTCTGTGTCTATTGATAATCACCAATAACATCCTGAGTTCCACGTTTACAAAGGCAGTTATTATTATTACCGAGTAGTAGAAATCTCCTGCAAAATAACCATAAAATGCTTTTTTGATGTACTTTTATTTGATTTTTCAATCTGAGCAAAAATGTGTAACCTGCTTGAAATTCTGATCATATCTTTGAACAGGTCTAAAGCCAGCATTATCTATTTCCTTACCTGCTATATACTTGACATCTTGTTAGGATTGGAGAGGTCACTGAAAATGCACTCCAAAATAAACACATTTTTGGAATTTCTTCTCTCTTTTGGGCCAGACAGATGTCCAATCTGGCAGATGAACCAAAAACATCTGAAACAACTATTTTAACCAAATATTCTTTTCCACACTTTTACAGGAAAAACCCACACGCACGGCTTTTGCATTTGTGATGTCCTGTACCTATGTCCTTTAGAGTAATTACAGATAAGAGTAATGGTGTGTTTACTAGATACTAGAAATACTAGAAATGGTGTCTACAGTACTGTATGTGACTCACGGCAGCACAGCTTAGCAGTTTGCATCTGAGCAAACTACAAGACTTCTGGAAGACTTCTGCAACAGGACTTGGGCACCTTTGAGTCATTGATGGCCATGAATTCCTCTGTATACCAAAATAATCCAGAGTCATATGTGAGGGCATCTCTCTGACTAAAGCTTAGCAAAAATTGGATCATAAACAGAACAATGACCCCAAGCCCACCAATCTCAATAAATGAAGCAACCTTAGTCATGCAGGCCATATAGGAAATCATACAGGAAGTCATACAGGAAATCAATACAAATATTTTTTTAACATATTGATTCTGCATTTTGGCTTAGTTTTTTGTTAAATAAATAATTACACTGTGTAATCATGCACTGTTGTTCATCCGACGTTGTATTTGCCTAATTTTAGAACCATGTACCAACCAGACATTTTTTTAATATGCTCTGATACATATAACTCTACATATAACCTCTTAAATTGAACTTCTTCACAGCCAAGTGAGTGTTGCAGTAGAAGAGAGACCCCAAGGGGTATCAAATAACTGATTACTTGGGAAAAGAAATTGAGGATACCAGTGAAGCTCTGTTAAGGAACTAAAATATCAGTTTGTTTAACAAAAAACCCCAAAACACGTTACCCAAATCTTTTGTGTTTTAAATGAATGTTTTGGGAAAGTGAGCAGGAATATTGCCATAATATAATTGTTGTTTATATAAGTATTGATTTGCATTTCTAGAATCAAGCTGTTATTTGACAGTCAGCAAAAACACAATTTCCATTGAATGATAATACCTTCAATGGAACTTGGTTTTGGTTTTTACAGTTGTTTGCAGACTGAACTGTGCAACACGCTATGCAGACGCAATAGTGGACACATTTTAGAAAGGGATTCATCTTTATCAAAAAGGGTTTAAAACTAATTATTCCAGAAACAAAACAAAAAATTAAAACAAATTTAAACAAAAAAAAGATCTAAATAATAGGTGAAGTACATCTAAATACAGAGCTCCCACGTGTATGTGAACCCACATCTCCTGGTTAAAAGGCTTAGGCCTATACCTCCAATTACGGACTGTAGCTGTGGAGTGTAGAAAGTTTTCGAGGAAGTGCCCCTTTTTATGTGTACTCACTGTTTGGACTGTGAACTATCAAAATAATTAGAATGCCCTTTTTTTAGCTTCTACTTTAACAAAAGTAGTCACAAGATCAACCTTTGAATGGCAAGGCTCTATAGTCTAGATCAGGAATGTCAAAGTCGTTTTACATTGTGGGCCATGTACAGCTCACCCATACAACGAGAGGACCGGACCAATGCAAATTAGCCAATGCAACACGAAACCAATATGATGTTGGCTGGATATCAAAAGCAGACCATAAAGCTTTTCAGTTTTTTCAGCTGTTTCAGCTTTTAAATGAAGCTGAAAGAGGATTACAAGAAAATTAAAGACAACATAAAAAATAAATAAAAATAAATCTGAACTGATATGGTTTACTAGATGTGATCCTCTGCCACAGAACAGCGTGTTGATGACCTAATGAATAACTCATTCAACTTGAAGGAGTATGAGGAGGTGCTATAAAAAAAAGATTAATTCTCACACAGAAGACACCATGGAAATGGACAACCAGCTGAGTTTCTCCAGATAAGTCATGCCTTCTGTGCATTACAGGTATGGTTGAACTGCTTCCAGAAATTGTAAATCTCAAAAGAAGTTTTCAGCCTTGATCACTTACACAAGTGATCCTCAAGTTAAGACTAATGTGAGACCTGCAAGCATTAATCATGCCAACTCCAGCTTGCAAACACCAGCCAGCCCGACTATTGTCCTCTCCAGCTCCTCCAACATGCAGCCTGGTACCTGGTACCCAGCTACCAGCTGTAGCTCTTGTGTCTCAGTGAACTCAATGCCTAAAAAAGATTTTAAGCCAAACAGCTGCCAAATAGAAGACTAGGTAGTTAGGCTGAATGCTAGATGTTCTTAGCATTCAGGCATTAGCCTTTGCTTTCTTGGCTCCAACCTGTTAGACCCAACCAATCACCCACACACCACTTCCAACTTTTCATACAGTCTTTGGTCTGCTAGCATTTTACATTCCAGAAGTCTCTTTTCTGGGATACTTTTCACCTACAAATAAACCCCAACAAGAAAGTGTGGTTTCAGAAGATATTGTGGTTTCCTGTTCACAAGCTGCTTGTCTATCTTGCCCAGGAGCACTGAGTTTCTGTTGCTCAGAGCCATAGTGCTACTCAGTGCCCAAGCCAACATCCTGCCCGGGGTCAGCTAAAGACTCATGACTCCTCAGGTCCACACTCTGTTCCATTGTCTGCACTGACTGACATCTTCTGAGTTCTCTTTTGTCTGAGAGTGACAGCTGTCCACTTTTTGATGAAGCTGTTTTCTTGAGCTTGCTGTCTCTTCTATTCCTTTGTCTGAGTTAGGTGTCATCCTATACTCAAGTGTAAATGGGCCAATACAAAGACTGCTCCACTGGTCCCTCCAGGATGATAACCTGGCAACACATTGGCCTGTTTCCAAGTCAACTCTTGCAGCTGACCTCCTGCCAGATCATGAGTCAGCCAAGCATCTTAGCAGTCCTATTTTCTGACACTTAGTAGGTATGCAGCCGCCCTGGTTTCCAGTCTCTTGCCACTCACATCCTGCTCTGGTATCAGAGTAGTGTGAGGGGCTGAGACTGTAACATACCTACTTTTTAAACAGCTACTTTTTAAGAGGGTTTTTAAGAGTTTTCTGTCTTTGTTGATGGTTTATTTTACTGCTGGTTCTGCCTGTAAGGCCAGCACTGAAGCCAGCCTTTTGATTTTCCCAGTATTTTGGCCATCCTCCTGAGCTGTACCCTTATCTGTTCAGGCTTTAGGCCATCCTCCTAGGTGGTTCAGTAAGTCTAGTCAGTCTTTGGGATGGCTGCACCACCTGTCTGCTCTGCCACTGAGCTGACATATTGAATGATTACACATATCTGCCTTCCCCTTAGGCTACTTTTGCAAAGTTTCTTAATCCCAATTCTAAATCTGCGTAGTTATCTACCTGATTTTCATTAGTTCTCTCACTCCCCAGCCAATCAAGTCATTTGCCAGATGTCCTAGTTATCTGTCTTCTGTTCACTGATTGCAGTAATAAAAAATTCTAAGCCAACCATGGACTCTGAAAGAAAACATAAGAACTATTAAATAAGCCTTAAAATCATGTCTGCATATTAGAAAAGAACCTTATGGAGGACAAGCAGGGCAGAGAAAGGAGGCAAGGGATGCCTTTCCATGGGTTCTCCAGTTCCACATTCCTGTAGTGCGAGGAGGGTAGTTCATATATTTTGTCTGCTCAGTCTAAATTTGTTTCTGTTATAAGTGATTCTTAATTTTTCACAGTTTCCAATCCCTTTAGCTGATCTATTCCAGATGGTTTAAGCAGGAGGTGAGTGAGCAAGCAAGGCATATACATACTTAAATGGGGACTAACAAAAACATGCTTTTCTACACTCATACTACATAAAAATATCTTTCTTCCACCCTGTCTCTTGATTTTCATTCAAAAAGATTTGCAGTGAATTCAAAGGGTCACACACAAACAAAGGCAAAGATATGAGCTTCATGTCTAGTGTTTTCCTGAAATTCTGTGGGAATCATGGATTTACTTGTTTTAAGAAAAACAAACAATAAAAATCACAAAATTGAAAAATGATCCCCTCTGCAAATGACTAACCACAAATTCTACTGCTGGCCCAATCACTGTCAAGACAAATGCAGACATGCCATATCTTGATCAATCACAGAAAACCTCTTGGCTTTGTTGCTGCATGGTTCAAAAACATTTTGTTTCAATATGACCTGGAACCCCCGACTATTGGCGTGATCAACTCCAAAGTATATAGAGGAGAGGAGCTCATGAGTACTTAGTAAGAAACACAAATCGTAATGTTCTGACACACATGCAAAAGTTTTTGATGTTTTTCACTACTAATGAGGTCTACTATAATATTTGTCAAAATCAATACCACATAATGGACTAGCGTGTTAAGTGTGCACCATTATTCTTAAATTTTCCAGTCACATTTTGAAATTATGCCAAATATCTGAGACTGACTTCCCTGCTTCAAAGTTTTTGCGACTGCACGAATTAAAACCAGAGCCTGTTTAGAGGGTTGGAATGAATCAAATAATATTAAATATTATTTATTGGCTAATTAGTTTAAACAAAAAATACAATGGAGTCTTGTTAATCTCCTTAGAGATATTTTCTAAACTCCAAGTTTGTACTCAGACATTTATTTAACCACCAATCACTCTAATAATTATCTTCAAGCATTAGAATTCCCCCCTCTTTTTTTTTTTTACTGAATACTGAACAAAAAAGGGACAGCACGGTGGTGCAGTAATTAATGTTGCCTCATAGCAAGAAAATCCGGGGTTTGAATCCACTGGCAGGTTACAGGCCTTTTGTGTGGTGTTTGCATATCTCCCTCCTGTCAATATGAGCTCTCTCTCTCTGGCTTTCTCCCACAGTTCCAAAGGCATTCGTGAGGTTAGATTAACTGATGATACAAAATTGTCCTTAGGTGTGAATGTGAGCATGAGCGGTTGCCTGGTTTTCTGTTTTAGCCCTGTGATAGACTGGCGGGCTGCGCACGGTATACCTTGTTTTTTTCCCCCCTGTGACAGCTGGGATAAGTAGAAGAAAATGAATGGATAGAGAAGAATTGTTCTCATAAATGGCAGATATAGGCCTAAGACATGCCAAGCAATATAGAACTTTCAGTGTTTCTCCCAACATATCAGACATTAGCTAGTACAAACGTTGCTGAAAAATAAGTGTATAACAGGCAAAGACTAATGTATAGTATATGAATGTAAGAATAAATGGTTTTCTTGTTCCAGAGGATGTGAAGTACATCGGTGTAGTTTCACAAGAGGCACATATTTTGGGAGAAGATAATGTAAACTATGTAACTGACATAAAGACAGCTAGTATATCTTTCCTCTCTTAACATTTCTGGCATTTCAGATGATATAGTGTAGGTGCAGTGGATGGACAGCTATATTCAGCTATGTCTTCAGCAGATATTTTGTTGATGTTATGTGGATCTGCTAACATATTCTATGACTACCAAGAACAAATACTGTCACAAACGTGTCAAAATTGCATCCAAGATTAGGAGACCTGAAAGACTCATCCAAGGAATCTCACATCCATTTACACCAGATTTAATGGTGCACAAATGAAGGAATGTTTTTGAAAGTAGCTGAGGCATGAAAGGGCCCATAAATAGGCTACCAGGCTCAGGACTTTGGAAGGGTTCAATGCAACACTATTCCAGTGCAAAACAACATAGCAGCAAGCAGAGTGTCTTCATCTCCCCTCATCCTCCAGACACACTGAGTGAGCGGAAAGGCAAACCGACCTCAGTTACACCAAAATACGCCAGAATATTTATGGGACCCTGCACAGCTAGACAGTCTGGGTAATGCCAAATCCTCTGTTTTTCTTTGCCAGAATAAAAACACCATTAGAATCCATCAATTCATCAATTCATCAAAAAACTGGGATTTGGGCAATCTTCTCTATTTTACAGGTCCTTAGGCCCACCATCTAAACATTGTTGTGGCTGTCTAGGGCTGCCTCAGTGCCAAAACTTTAGCCAGTGGCAAGCTGCTCTGTTCTGTTCTCATCTCAGGTCAGGTCAAGCTGAAACCATGAGAGAACAGGGATGAGTCAGAAAAAAATAAAATGTTTCCTTTTCTTTCTTTCTTTCTTTTTATTTAAAAAAAATCTTTTTAACGTCCTACCGACACATAATACCAACGTAATCTGAGTCATGTAATAAATGGACATGAATCTTCAAACAGCAAAAACTAATTTTCCCAGTTCAGTGGACCCAGGGAGTAGAGTCAAATACAAAGACAAGTGTGGAGAAGGAAGAGGGTGGGCTACAGGGCATAAGGACTACATGGGAACAAATAATCCCTTTACAATGGTCTACGAGACTGGTTTCTGATCTGCACCAGAGGATCTCTCTGTGGTCTGGAACATTCCTACAGACTCAGGTTTAGTTCCTCCTGGAGACAGACAAAGATTGGCTTTTTATTCAAACTCCCCTGTCACAGCCAATATTTCAGATCTCATATAGTACATGGCAGGGGGCCGACTTATTATTTCAGGGCAATTTTTGACCGCTGTTATAAGGACTTCTGCATGAAAAGGTCAATTAAAATTCAAGATAAGCTTTACCCCCACGTATGAGTTAAAATAAATCTACACTTAAGGGTATAAAAAGTTATGTTTGGCCTCGTGTCAAAGAGCATTGGCTGTATGTCACTGTTTTTGAAAATTTATAGACAGCACTCTGAGCTCCAGCCAAGAATGTCAAGATGTTGTTTATGATCTTTTAGATTACATGTCAGTCATGGTTTATGCTGTAAAAAACAGATGAGTTGTGGCTACTGACAATTATACCAAATAAAAAAGTTCAAAGAAGCCTGTAAGTCTGATGCCACTTAGCACTCATACACAAAAAAATCAAGGTTAGCAAAACGTTACTAAAAATTTCCGCCAATGTTCCTTTGGACTGTGTTCGTTCCTGGATATTTAAGAAGATATTTGAGAATTTTAGGGGGAACTTAAGATACAATAAAAATGGAGGAACAAAATTATTACAGGCAAAGAAAATAACTGCTTTTGAACGCATTTTCCTTTATTATTATGACTTTTTAACAAACAGTTAAGGTGACTGGCAGTCATGTAATGGCTGACCATCATGTTTATCCCATAAATTGTCACCACTTCTATGTACTAAATAAAATAGTGACTTGAATTTGTGGTTCTTAGAGTATTTAAAAGTGGAATGAGGAGCTATAGCCTTCAGTTTTCAGACCCCTCTTCTATAGAACCAGCTCCCAGTTTGGATTTAGGAGACAGGATCCCTCTCTACTAGGCTTAAAACTTTCCTTTTTGATAAAGCATATAGTTACGGCTAGATCAGGTGACCCTGAATCCTCCCTTAGTAATCCTAAAACAGGTCTAGGCTGCTGGGGATTCCCACTGAGTGTTTCTTTTTCACTGACCTTATTCGCTTACTGTGTGTTTATACTCAACACTGCATTTAATACCTACTACCTTGAGTATATGCACAATGTATACAGCTTAGAGACAGACATAGCATCTTTGTATGTTTTACACTTTTTTTCTTGTTGAAATTTAGTCTTCACTGTGTAATCAAGCTTGCCAGAAAGTGTATTTTATGAGAATACCTTTGCCAATACTGGAGTGAAGATATATCCTTCTTAAATTAATCTTCATTATTTGATCAGCTGGAAGAAAAGAAGGGTCACTACAGTGACATTTATGGAGAAAAAGAATTATGTTTGTAGAAAAATTGTTCCAGGCTTGAAGAATGACCCTGTTTTAACAACAAAAAGCTACACAAGATCATGATACAACTTTCCTAAACATGGTTTAGTGCTTTATAAAATGATCAAAACCTTCCTGTTTTATTTGTTCTGTTTTGTTGATGCATTTATGTGTTGGAGATGTAGAATGAAAACTTAACCTAGTTCCATCTAAGCTGATTTCTTTTTTAAAGGTAGGATTTGAGCCACAGAAACACTGCCAAGGTCATAATTTTTTGTGAAACAATCCCATCTCACAAAAACAGACAATACAGATTATAAAAGTGCACGGTATGGTAGAAACATTCATTCACATTTTTTTTCCAATGGTAACTCATGAGGATATTAAGCATTTACTTACCACTGTTGTTCTGCGATACAAACCTAGTTCAATATCTACTACAGCGTAAATGAATGAACTTGCCACAAGTATTTTAGAAAATGTTTAGCACGATTATAACACATGCATTAATGAACCAAGAAAATGTCAAGCTACAATAAAATGCAGCCCATATATTGTTCTCAGTCATTTCATATGACCTTAATAGACCACACAAAATGTTGTGAACATGTAAAGACTCTGTATACCATTTTCATATGAACAAATACCGCTAATATGCATGTAGTATCAGTATGTTATGTGCCGAAGTTATGTTTATTTTCGTGTGTTATAATTGCACAATTTTGTTGAATTAATATGATTTTATATGCTCTTATTATGTTTTCCATTAATGTCAAATCTTTATAGTTATGTCATAAAATTCTTATTTTATAAAACTTTTTATTTTAAATGTATATTCAGTTACCATATGTTATGCAGTTATTTTATCGTAATATTTATATTATATACTTGCTAACCCACTGTTTAACATGCACTTGTTTAACTAATACGATCTAATAGAATACCAATTCTAACCATGTTAAAACCAGTTAGGCAATAAACAAAAGCATACTTCTATCTGTATTTTGTCAATAGTTAGAAAACTGGACTTCAATTTAACACAAAAAACATGTGAGACAAAGAACTCACTTCTTTGAAATGTTATATAACACAGCACTGAAGTACATAGTGCTGGACTTCTAATGCCAACCAAAGTCCTTAAGGTATCTTTATGTCAAAAATCAGCTTGGGATTTTGTGATTTTAAGATCCATTTTGAAGATACAATGCTGTGGCAAAAGGAAGTGAAATTAGTAAAATATCTCATAGTGAAGTAGTAAAGCATGACTTGGCCTGCTCAGTCTTTAATGTTTTCTTTGAAAGTTTGTTGCTTCTAGCTCAAAGACCAGCTGGACAACAGCTGTAGTCCCTCAAAGGTATCCTTAAACTTAGAAGAGTACTCTAAGGTACAAAGTAAGTGTGCAGTAGTATAAATAACATAGCAGTAGCTACTACAGAGTTATCTCACTCTTGTAAGAACAAAGGACAGTCCTAATATCCTCTGGTTTGTAACAGGCATTTGTTTGTGGGTGTACAATATTCTCACTGTGAGCTTCTTAGTGAATCCTTGAATGTGAAAAAGAAAAAATGTCATAACTGTGTATTAGAAGTTTTAGCTGTGCATCAAATCAAAAGTATGAGTTTCAAGACCAAATACCCCTATATAGTCTAGGAAAGTCAGCATGACAGGATCAACACTATAGCTAGAGTCATCTAGCAAGTGAATGCTAATGTAAGGTTTTCTATAAACTATATATCAGGCCTAGAATATTATTCATAATTACACCAATTTCTGTTAAATAGCTTTTAACTTTCTAGAAATTTTACAGAAAGATATAAAACATATGTAATACTAAAATAAGCCCAATATAGATAATAATAATAAGCCCAGTATAGAACCACTACATAGAACCACTGTATAGTACCTAAAGCAAACTAGAAGCCTTTCTGGATGGGCTTCAAGGCGTGTCACCAGGATAAATATGAAATCTTATATAAGAAAGAAACACAAGAAATAAAAAGTTATACTAAATACCAACAGTAAAACTGACTATAAGTAAAGTCGCTGTATTTCTATTTTAATGAACTTGTTTTTGTGTTAAACTGTTATTACCGATCCGCCAGCATCACTGTGTGTAATTTCTGGAAGATGTAGGTTTGGTCTTGTAAATAAGTAAACAATTTCCTTTGGTGAAAATGTGAGAAATAATGTTACCAGCACATAGCCTCTAATACTACTTACTGTTCAACAAAATGAAAGGAAAGCCAGGTCTTTAAGATGTCTAGCTAGCTCCACGTCAGGCCATTTGTGGCTAGCATGGCGCTAATGCAGCCCTTTTCCCTCCAAAACACCTTTCCAGAGGGTGGAGCTTCAGGAGAAAGCATAATGACTTTCTTTCATTTCAACACGATTAACTATAAAAGACTTAACATCCTTCAAGAATATGTGAAAAGCACAAGACTAAATTGTATTTAGACGAGTAATTTAAATTTTGCAACTGCCTGATTGCCTTTTTCTTTCTTTTAGTGTGGGATAAATATTTTCTTTTTTCTTCTTTTCTTTTTAACTGGTTTGTAAAGAGTTTGTGCCATTTAGACCCACCCTACAACTCAGCACCAAATGCGTCTTGCAGAACACATGCATATGTTTGTCATGGGTAGAAAGAGGAGCAATGTGTTGGCCAAACCACATTACTGAACCACAGATAGGAATTTAGAGCTAATTGTTCTAGCATTTTACTTACTCTTGTTACATCCCTCTGTGATGTTCCATATTTCTTCTTTTACAGAGAATTCAATGAACTTTAGGGAAACTGCAATATACAACAATTAAGAAACGAAGATAGATTAAGAAACCACAATTTATGTAATAGGCACGGAATTCTTGCTGCATAACATATAATTATTTTTTGGGGGGGGAAATTCATTGAGTGCAGAGTGTGGATATAACATTTAGGTATGCATTTTCTTTGAATTTCTAGTGGCCTTTCTATGCCAGGTTCTAACAGTTTCATCCAGCTTTCATGGTGAAGGAAGACTTACCACAATGCCAAGGCCAAAGAGATCAACTGTTTAATTGTGGTGGCCCACCTGATTTATTACTAGTCTACTTAGGTTGTGCAAGAGTGAGGCAGTGAATTAGTGAAGCAAGGATTTCCATGCTGAGTTCTCCGATTTATCTTTGAACTGAGGCCTCTTTTCCCCAATCACTCATCTTCATAGATTTAAATGTGACACTGAAAGCTTAGAGAAAACACATTGGAAGTAAGGGAGGATCCTTACTCAAAGAGCCAGTGTTCTCACGAAGATCAGGATGGGAATGAGCGGCACAGTGCTTCTGCTCCTTTTCCCAGAGCGTCTCCTTCCCCTACAAACCAAGTCTACTGCCAAAAGAAGTTCAAGGTGGTCTGCAGCCTGCCTTTGATCTTCACCATCCAGGGTCCCTTGGACAGATCAGTCAGCGTAATCACTTGTGTTTCAAAGTGCTTAGGGGAAACAGTAGTGCTCCATTTTCCTTTCATAGCATGACCTCAGCAGTGGCAACCATATCCATGTGGTGACACAGACCTCAGTCCAAATAGCCTCCTCTGTTGTCCCTATCTAACTGAAAAGCCAGCAGATAAATGCAAGAGACAAGCTGCTGGGTAAACCACACACAAACAATCAGCGAAAAGAGAGAGGCTTGGTGGTGCCCACCTCCAGTGAACACTATTTCAATTCAAGTGGGGAAGACTGTTGGCAAGTAGCATTATGGCATAGGACCCATGCAAACCTTGCCAAGCAACATCTATTTTGAACTGACCCTTCAAGTTTCTAGAAAATCCATGGTTCCAAAGGTGAAACCTGTGTTTGCATAAATAGTTACGTTTCTGCTAATCGAAGTCTTAGTGCTTCATGATTCATGTTTGACTTGGATAAACTTGTGATGGATTTATAGCCAGCATCTATGAACAAGTGCTGAAGAAACAACCAGAGAGATCTGGTTCATCAGGATTGCAGGACGGGAAGCATTCTTGCCTTTTACTTAAGATTAGCATTACATTTCTGAGAAACTCTCGACACATTTTTTTCTTATCACAAGGTAACAATTTTATTGTTCCGTTAAACAGCATGGGATAACGTGCATTCTTACCTTTCTTGGCCCACTTTATGTGTCATGCAAGACTGTATTTAGCCACCAGGGAAGATAGATAGGCTTGATTTAGTTTTTCTTTCTTAAAGACTGTAGGAGAGCTCCTCTTTAATCCTCAGTTTCCATGTAAAGTGTTAAGACACATGCCTGTCTCTGTTAGATCAGTCATGTGATATGGTTTACCCTTAGTTTTGTTCCATTAAAATCCCTTCAAATTGTGGTTATTTAGACCTCTTAGGCCAATTTCCCTTTAATAGTTGCCACATGTGTTGCAAGAGATATCAATCTCATAGGGCAAAATGCTAACCAAAAGTGATTAAGAAGCAGTTTTAAATAACAAAATGACTTCTTGTAAGACTTCATTTTTCCATAAACCGCATTCAGTTACTACCTTCACCTGGAGGCCTGGCAGTAGAGTAGTCAAGGTCTTTTTTCTTTTTCACGGACATCAGAAATGATTCAGCGTTGAGTGTCAGTGATGAAGTGATTATGTATGAACTGCCAGTTAAAACCTGTAAATGTTTTCTAATTATGTGGATTTTCTTCAACATAAAAAAACTAAACTTGTAACAACAACAAAAAAAAAAACTTCCTCATATTTATACTATAACTCAAACTGAAGGTCAGACTGACAGTGTACAGCCTGTGTGGAATACACTGAAAAAATGTATTCACCTTATTGTGGCTTATCTCTAGCAAAAATGGTAGTTTACATGCCACAGATTAGCACTCATAAACACTATTCATTAGAGGGCTCCGCAAGAGACTCCCAAAGTTTTTTGCCAACAGATTATGCTATGATTTATTTGGTGTGAAACAACTGTGAAAATGTGGCCATGACAAGCTGTTAACAAAATAAGTGGAAGATTTAGGTTTGGTGAAAATAAACAGAGAGAGATTATTATGCATTAGTGAAGCATATTCTTTTATAAAACAGCATATTCCATCACTTCATCACCAGCTGGGATTTTCCAACACTAGCTTTCATTTGTTTCTTAATTCATGGTTCTCACGTTTCTTTTTAAACTGGCAACTTCGTAAGTCTTCAGTAATGAGTTATCAGTATTATCTGAAAACAAAAGTAAATTGCTCATAAGAGTCAGAAATGGTTATCTGAATCTCAAAATTTCAAAATGTCTTATCTACCCTATTTTGATAGAGATGATTAATATTTGGGAAATTATTTTGGAATAACATCAATTAAATGGTCCTGCGTTCAATAAACAAGCACATTTTAGTAATAGAAATGGTAGCTTTCTATACCAAACACTCTCAACGTCAAAGCTATAAGAAGAAGTGCCCTTTAGGCCTTCCTTTTTCACTTTTATGTTTAGTTAGGCCCACTAAAGTCTGTACTCTGTCATCTAACTGCTGTTCCAAATTTTGACTCAGAGCAGGGACTCAGAAAGTGAGCCAGGCTGAAATATTATCCACAAATGCACGCATTCACATGAACGGTTATGGAGCGCTTCAATGCACTGCTGCTGATTTGTGAAACAGCATCTGTCACACTAACACTATTTTACTGATTCCTGTCTTACTGTGTAAATTTTTACATTAAAAAAGAGTAACCTGAGTGACTTTCTTCACTATGAATCTTGTACATCTGGTGTTTCTCAGCAAGTGGTGTGGGGATGCAAAGGGATTTAAAGCAAATTACAGCACATTACAGCCTCAGCGAGAAACACTGAAGAAATAATAGCTTAATTGTACTGTTTATGATAAAACAGCCTGGTAATTTTTGGGTGGCACTGTTTTACAAGTACCTTTAAATTTGATAATGTTGTGAGCTTGTTAGTTTTTCACAGTTTTCCAACAAAAACATCGCTTTAAAACAAAGTTTACTGCTTTTTGGGGTATTTTTGTATTTTATTCTCTGCTCCTAATTCTTATGGAATTTTTTTTTCACTAGTATGCTTTTATTTAAACTGCACATGATCAAAGCAACATATTCTTAGGAGTAATATGTGTGTTTATACGGAAAATCATTTATTAAATCAAAAAAGGTTTAGGCAGCTGTTACTCAGGTCTATTCTCTGTTTTGGACTTAAATCATCTCCTCTTCTTTTGATGCATTTTGCACAATTAATCACTTTGAAAGGATATGTCATTTTTTTCAGCAGACATCTCATCATTTACTTTTTTTGTGAAATGAATCTTTTAAGCTGAAAATATCAAATCTGTAAAACACATGCTGGGACTGAGATATCATTCTGTGCAAAGTTCGGTCCTAACCTTATTAAACACAGGTGCTCTAGTGTTATCCGCTGATGTCCCTCTCCCCACTCCCCATGACTCCATTATTCTTGGTTATAAACTGCAGAGATGGATGAGCTGATTAAATATCTGCCTTAAAGACGAATGCTGTGACTTAAGCAGTTGGCTCTCAGTATCTTTACAATGAAATAGACAAACCGTCTCTGCCACGAAACACAGCGAGAAGATCAAGAAGTGGCATCACATAAGAGAAATTTTCACATCATGTGTCAAGTGTTCTCACTCCAGATACTCACGCCATCATTTCAACATTTCTTATTTTTTATGGGTCTATAAAAATGTGTGTGTGCTGTAATATAAACGTCTCCCTGAATCAGAATCCGTTAAGTAAGTTATTTAGAGCTACTTTTACGTATTTTGTGCCTGCATGATAAAAGAACAAAGGAACTAACTGTTAATGTAATAAACATAGGTGGTAAAGAAGTAATAAGTGGCTGATATAATGTTAATAAAATTACTGGATGTTCTACTTTCTGGCAAGCAATTTCTTTTCTGTTTTAAGCTGCACATGTACCCTGTCAGGGGGTTTATTGGTTTAAAATTGCTTGTAAGCCTTCCAACCCTGTGGATTTTCCTGCTGCTCATAAATTGTGGTCCATCTATCATATATGGTAAAAGGATGGTCAGTGCTTTTCTGGTTGAATGCAAATTCTGAATAATGTTTTTCCAATCAATTCTTTGTGCTGGTTGTGCCTAACCAAAACTTTTTATGCAAATAACACAAAGAAGTTAGCAAGTCCAGCCAACTTAGTTTAGCAGCAATAAAATGTAGCAATAAAGATTTCAGCCACTGTAGACAAATGTGAGGACAGACTGAACATATCCTACAGTCATTCTGAGGACAGACATACGGAATATATCCCATAATCATTCTTATGACAGATGACTGAATGCAGTAAACTTTCACTAGTAAGATTCTTTTTATTAGATAAGTTATCTTTCTTTAGGGTGACAACACCCATACTATGATGCGCTTACTGGTTCACATTTAAAAAGGAGCATCAGGTGCAGAGAAAGGCAAAGAGACTGTTACCATACATGCAGAAATGGTCTTATATTTTAACACAGTGCCTTTCAAGGCACAGCAAATGTTCATACCACTTTAATGCTTTGAAAGGTTTGCAAAATAAAAAGGTTATATTTAGTCAAAAGACCAAAATGTTTAAGATATCTGCAGTTACAGACAAAATATCTGTCCGTAACTGCAACAGCTGGAATTTCAATGAACTGGAGTTTAAATGAAGAGTTTGGCCATATCTGTTCTTCCCTGTATGAAGAAACTCTGTAAGAAGGAGAAGATTATTTTGTCCTTAGATTTTTGGCTTAGATTTCAAACTTAAAGAAGAAAGAAAATTCCAATTTCCAAAAATCATTTATAGCATTCAGTCAGTTCCAAATTCATGTGTATGAAAATGAACAGAGAACATTCCTCAGTCTCCCGGCTGTATAAACTGAATACTGAATGGCGCCTCTCCAGACCAAAGTCTCTATGAAATACCCTACCTTGGAACTGAGCCACACTTGTGTAACGTACCATAAACACTGTGAAGGCACCATCATCACAACCACGTAAAAATTGCCCTTCATACATGCTAGTATCAAATAGTTCTTGCGAAAGCTGGCATCAGTTTTGTTTGCTGCAGGTAAAAAAAAGTCCAATGTTCTGGCAATTATTTTTTTTTCTTATGCACATTGCTTCCAGGTCCATTTGAAATTGATATAGAACATTATTAAAATTTGTGTGGTGTGCGGGTGTGCATGTGTGTGTATTTGATCTGACTATATTTGCACTTCACAAGTAGGTCCATAGCCGCCACTGAGGTAATTTTCTCTGGACACAAAGTATGAAAAAGTTAGCCTACCAGAATCGAATTTCTTCAAGTGTAAAGAAAGCTTTAAATCAACATTTTGATCTTCATGAAAAAAGTAAAAAGAAAAATACAGAAAATACCTGATTTCACATTTAATTGAACTAATAACATATGGATGCAATAAAAATGAAAAACAAAAAGAATTATGTAAAGTCGGACCTTGGTACGTTTAAACGCCTGACTACTGATACATGGTTTGAGCCTTATTAGTCATTTTACGTTGCAGACGGCAGTCACTTAAAGGCTACTTGGCATGATGCAATAGATAGGGCATGTGACAATGTCCTAATGCAAATTGCATTGCACCCTCTTCTGGATTAAATGGGGCATAGCAACATAGCATTAACATGAGGAGACATGAGGCATAAAGTTTTCAGCCAGTCTGAAATTTCACTAACTTCATTACTTGATACATTTATTTTATTATTATTATTATTATTTTTTTTTTACATTTTTACATTGTTTAAAGTGTATACATCCATGAATAATTTTAACAACAAATCATATTTTATTGTAATAGGTTTAGCACTTTCAAGCCACAAAAATTGCTAATAAAGTGTTTACATAACACCTTAGTAGGGATGCGAATTGATAAGAATTTAGCGATTCGATGTGATTCCTTATCGATCATCTTATCGATTCTCATTTGGTTCTCATTGGTTCCGTTTTGAGAGTCTTCATCAGTGCTAACCAGCATATCAAAGACATCAAATTCGTGCAAATTAATTATGTGTTGTGTGATCAAATGTTTGCACACGTTGGAGGTATTTCCCCTTTTTGTTGTGACTGGTGTTGGGGCCGTTACTCAAAAAAAAAGTAATTATTACACATACTACACTACTTGTTACATCGCTTTTGCGTTTCTCCATAAAATGAGCTGGAACTCATTGTCTCATAATTACCATTTAACAATATTAACCTATAGGCTAAAGTCCCACACACCAACAAAAATCCCTATTCCAATGAGGACACACATACGATCTTTCTCTTAGTATTAAGGTATGAACACAATGCTGAGAGCACAAAGCAAAGATGAAAACCAGCACAAAGAGATCTTAAAAACCTTAACGTGACTCTACTTTTGAAACATGAACAGGTAGAAACAGAGGCCGCAGCCTGACTGCTCATCCATTTGTTACCTGTTGAAGTTCAGGGTCTGGCTGCTGGACTGAGGTCGGCATTCACCCAGCTTTATCATCACTCTGGGTTCTTGGCTAGCTTAGCATTAGTAGTCAGTACTTGTATTATCATGAACAAGGCACATGGACATCTTTAAAGATGAAGGACCTGAGTGGACCTTAGCGAGCTCACCGACACTGAAATGCTTAATTAATCATCTCAGGATTATGCCCATTGGCATGTCCTGCCCTACAGAAAACCTACGTTACCTGTTGGAAGTTAAAGGTTTGACTACCGGGGTCTCCATTACTCAGCTTTGTCATCACTCTGGGATCCTTGCTAGCTTTTTGTAGCATGCTGTCTGTGCAGATGCTTGCAAAGAGCTGAAGTTTTTCTAGCAATATAAAGCAGAATTTATGGTAGAGCAGAGAGAGTGCACTCGCTGTCCCCCTACATTCAGTGAGCTCTGTTGTCAGATGGAGGCAGTGTGCAAAGTATGTGCTATGACCAGTCTATGGGCCACTCTTGCTCATGTTGTTATTGGTCCATGAGTATTGAAAACAATGAAAAGTGTCCCTGCAACCACTGTCTGTGTTTTTCATGCTTTAATTTTTGATTTTTTTTTTTTAGTTTTTTTGCTGTTCTCTCCTGGAGTTCTGATGAATACCGCCATCTATTCCGGTGTCGTGCACTTCTCAACCAATCAACAATAGGCAGTCGAATACCTGCCCTCTCCCACCAAACTACGATAAATCCCGCTTAATGCGCCTGCTTCTGTCCTGGATGCAGTTTGCGCTTTATCATTGTGCTCTTGTCCTTTTGTGCAGTAAAAACAAATTACATTCAGAGTTAATATCCAAATGTCTCTCTGCAGATCTCACTATCGTTTTTCCTCCTCTAGGAACTGAAATCAGTTGATTGTAGCACAGGAGCGCAAAAAGAAAAAAAAGCATTTTTGTTTGATGTGGTGCTTTTTCTTTCTATCCACTCAGCTTGCAGATAACTTAAGAGACTTTAATGTATTACATTATTGTACTACTAAGTTCTCTGTTCTCAATAACAGCACATGCAAGAGTAGCTCACAGCTCTAGAGTGGTAGATAGTTTTGACAGCCTCATCTGACAACAGACGCCCTCTGCAGGTAGACAGTTAGTAGCTGTCCACGGACTGACAACGCGTTACCTCCGCAGAACCATAATTTCCGCTTAAGTATACTCGAGGCTTTACCGACAGCCTAAGTACGCACGCAGGAGCTTTCTGATTGGTTCTCACCTCCGTCGCTCTATTGATGATGTCCTTCCTGTTCACCCTAAGAACACGTGTAGGGTGTACATTTTCGAGCTGAGGGGAATAACGGTAACAAAACATCAGCGTTCAGACACCTTCGCACTTTTTTTCTGTGGAAGACTTTACCGACTAAGAGGGCAACATGGTGAAGACACGGTACAAGGGGAAAAGCTCAATAAACCCCTCAACGTCCAGCAGCAACCCCGGTGAGCTAACCCTCCCATTAGCCAAACTGCTTGTTTACAGCTAATGCTAATTGTTGCTAGTCATTGTCACAGAAAGTCATTTTTGCGTTATTTTAGGTAATAATACCGTTATGTATCAAAATAAGACATCACAGCGGTGTGATGAATCTAAACCTTAACTTACACTGTTGCGTACACTGTAGGCAGATATAGCCTTATAAGTTTAGTCGTGTCAAACATCTGTTTTATGAAAGTTAGACGTATTTCCGGTCAAATCTGGAAACAGCTACGATTTTGTTGGGTGGAAAATCATGCTCCTTAAAAAAATGAACGTGTACCGTGTGTCTGGTTAGTAGACATAACTAGTAATGCAGTCTATCTTGATAGGAATTATACAGTTACGTGTTTGTATAAGCTGTTAACAGCACTATACCGGCACCTTACACTGAAACTCAATCTTTTGTTCAGCACATTTAAAACCGTTTAAAGTAATAAAACACAAATGTTGTTGCAAGGTCCTTTAAAAAAATCAGAGGCCTTAGTTGTATTATAAATATTGTGTTTCCCTAGTAGTAAATTGACTAACCAGTAAGTGCAATTTATTCGATAGATCGAGCCAAAGGTGCTGGTGGAAACAACATGAGGGACCGAGCAACTATCAAGCGCCTGAATATGTACAGACAAAAGCAAAGATGGTAAGCAAATATTTTTATTCTTCTTGTGAACCTTGAATTTGCAGACTTTGTTTATTGACATAGTTTACTGTTACAATGAAACCTAAGTGATATGTTGAAAATTAAGCAGATCTTTTGTCCACAGTGATAGCCGTGGGAAAGTCGTCAAACCTTTACAGTACCAGTCCACAGTAGCTCCGGGAACTGTCGCCAGAGTTGAACCTAACATCAAATGGTTTGGTGAGAAAATGTCCTTACTGTTGTGTATGTTATAGTGTGTACTGCAAAAGTAATTAAATATAAGGTAATACCATTTGCTCATATGTTGTTCTTGTTTGAAATATTGTCAGTTGAATTTGTAAAAAATTGTTCACTACAGTAATACCTTGTCATTTTTTTCCCCTATAATATGACTATCCCATATTTCTATACTCTATATTTAAGCAAATACCCGTGTGATCAAGCAGTCATCCCTCCAGAAATTCCAGGAGGAGATGGAGGCAGTAAAGAAGGATCCATATCGTGTGGTGATGAGACAAAGTAAATTGCCTATGTCCCTTTTGCACGATAGAGTCAAAGCCCATGTGAGTATAAAGGCTTTAAAGCTTTTTCTTTAAAAGAAAAAAATTTCCATTGTTTTTCTTTATTTGCTGTTCTTATAGTGCGCCAGTTTATTTTAGGGAGCCTATCAAGAAGGAATGGGACTTTGTAAGAATTTCATTACATATGTATTGTTATGAACAGTCACCACTACCGCACTGAAATGCAAATTAAGCAGTTAGGATGTGTTTAAAGTGCAGAGGTGAAGTTTTAATTCAAGGAGTTTAACAAAAATATTGAATTCATTGTTTAGGAATTACAGGTATTTTTATCCATAGTCTCAGAAAAAAAGAAATGATAATAACTGGATGTTAATTGAATGTGAAACGCTGTCAGGTACTGTCAGGTATAGACCTAACTGTATAATAAAAATGCAAACCTTGGGATCTAAATATGATAACAAAATAATAGCAAAACAAACTGTGTCAACAAGGGTAAAACAAAAACAAGAGATTTAAAAAAGGGCACACAGTTTGCCTGCCTGAAAAGTCTAGGCATGGCGTTACTGGGTGTAGGGATCCAGACAACAAAGGCCGACTACTGCAATAAGAAAACACAAGTAAGCCTTCCAGGATCTCTAACAGCAGCTCATGGGAATTGGCTGGTTCCAGCTATCATCTGGAGACAAGTCTTTTATTAAAATTCTGAGGTAGCCGATAAAGGTCAGCAAGGATTGGTGTAATATGTCACTTTTCCAAGTATGTGTTAATAGCCTGGTAAAATAAAGTGCATTGCTATAGTTGTGGCTGCATAAGATAAAAGTATAATGGCAGCATTTATTAAGCTTGCTTTCTCAGAGTTTTACAGGCACCTGCAGATGCCAGGGAGTTTACTTCATCTGACACTGCTTTTTAGTTCAGTATGGATGGAGTGCACATGAAAGTCGGCACAGAGCCTGTGACAAAATTGATGTTTAAAGAACAAGGCCGCAGAAGAAAGGAATAACTTGATATTAGATAGCTGTCTCTGCAAGTAAGGCTGTTTAGTCAGCTGAGAATGCAAGGAGTCTAAAAATAACTTAGACGTTGCATTATTTCAAACATTAATAAGCAAGCACCCTCAATACAAGAGAAACTAATAATATGGTTCGTGTTGAGGCTAAAAGGATAAGTTTCCATGGATTTGAAGTAATTCAGCTGCAGGGTATTTTGGGGTATCCTATTTTTATCTTAGCGAAGCAGGCACACATCAAAGGTAAAGGGCTACGTGTGGGGGGAAAAAAATCAACCCATTTAGGCCGATACTGCTCTTGCAAAAACTTCTTCACGTTACTCTGTAAGATGTCGTGGTCTGGTGTATCTTGTGATACAGTAGCTGAGCTCAATTCAAGGAAAACTGAAATTGCAGCCAACCCAAGCTTGAGAATCGTGACTGGGGCAGTCATAGTGATGCATAGTAAAAGCCGGATTTAACATTTTCAAAAAAAAAGTCAAAGATTATGTTATTAACAAACTAAAGTATTTGATTTAAAGTGTTCTGTAATCTTAAATATAAATGGCTCTTTGCACTTGGGTCTAAATTGGCTTACAACAGTGGGATTAAGAGAGTGATTCTTTTAAAGGGGTTAACAAGTGGCATGTTTAGAATTTGAGTAGGAAATAACCAGTAAATGGAATGCGTTTAATAATGACTAAAGTAAGTAATGCAGATAAAGATCATAGCTATTTTCGTCTGTGCGAGTAAACTCTTTCTTGAGGTTTCATGAGGTGAGACGAATAAGAGGACTCACTTTAATCCTCATTCAATTTTTCCTCTGCCCTACTGTGAACCTGAATATACTGGCTTATGCTAGGCATGAGAGAGCTGTCTACATCCAGACTGATTTTTTTTTCTTCAACATAACCAACACAGTTCTAAATAAAATCCAGTTCTTGTTCTTGTGCCATGTGCTATAGTCCCTCATGAAGTTGAGGCATTTCTTAGAGTGTGAAACAGTGAAAAATATCCTTTAATTCATCACCAGGTTACCAGAAGATGACCTTTCATTATTTTTTATTAATATCACAATTATGTAACTAAATGGCATAGAAGTGCTAGTAAAGTAAAAAAGTGCTCTGTAATCTTAATGTCTGATCACTGAATGACCAGTGGAATGATATTGCTCCAAAAGGCAGACAAATTAAGCAAGAGCCAGTGGTTCAGTCGGAAAAATGTGTTTTCAAACAACCAGAGTGCTTTGTAGGACCTCTTGGCAGATAGTTGAGGTGACCTGAGGCTGTAAACAGTGTTGTTTCTGACTAACCTGCTACTCCACCCCTCATGGCAGTTTTGCAATAGAGGTACGTCTTGTGTTTTAAGACGCTGGAACACTTAATCAGCACTGGCATAGTCTTTGCTGTTTCACTGGCTTTGTCGTTGCATATTTGGGTGTTCTGTTTAATGTATTCATTTATTGTGTGTTTCTGACTGAAACTCTGGGAAGAGCTGTTTGTGACTGTTTAAAAAACTGGGTTTTAACACTGGAAAAAAAAAGGTCTTTATGTTTCCTCTCTGCTTAAATACAGCATGGCAATGTTGAATTTAAATGGATTTTGCTTTTGCAGTCCAGCTTCAACATATGGCCCCTGTAAGCGTGTTTTTCATATGGAAAGAGTCCAAACTTCCTAATCACAATCAAACCACAGTGATAATGCTATCTGATTTTGTAAACAAATTATATAAGGGAACGTGTCCTGCTGTAAGTATATTACTGGCAGAGCTATTCACTGTTAATATGAAAACTCTTTTTTTTTTTTAAATCACAAAAGTTTTTGTCTTTCTATAATTGCAGAACTCTAAGGTTCACATTCTAGACACGGAGGGTTTTGAGAACACTTTTGGACCTAAGGCTCAAAGGAAGAGGCCCAGTCTCATTGTGGGCGATGTCAAGGACCTTGTAGAGCAAGCTGAGGCCTCAGCCCTAAGTTACAATGCAGAAAATGACAAAGACCTGGTAATCGAGGACACAGGGGTCCGGTAAGAAATTTTTTTGTTGTTGTTGTTGTTTTAAAATGCAGTTTTGTCAGATTTAAAGTGCTGTTAAATCCCTTCTACTTTATTATTTTACTAAAGGGCGGAAGCACGTGAGGAAATTTTCAAAAAGGGTCAGTCCAAGAGAATCTGGGGAGAACTTTACAAGGTATCGTCTCCATCCTGTGAAGTATGTTAGCGCAGTAAAGTGTTGTGTGGTCATTCTGGAGTCCTGTTTTATTTTAACAGGTGATTGACTCATCTGATGTCATCATCCAAGTGCTGGATGCCCGAGATCCTATGGGAACACGCTCCAAGAGCATCGAGACGTATCTAAAGAAAGAGAAATCCTGGAAACATCTGATCTTTGTTCTAAACAAGTGTGACCTTGTGCCCACCTGGGTCACGGTAAGATATTTACAGCACACCCCTCTGGTTTCCTGTTTGACTGGTTGTAGTTGCCTGTTCTTAGTATTAAATTTGGTCTCTGCTCATTGTTAAAACAGAAACGTTGGGTAGCTGTTCTGTCCCAAGAATATCCCACTTTAGCTTTCCATGCCAGCCTCACAAACTCATTTGGTAAGGGCTCCCTCATCCAGCTGCTCAGGCAGTTTGGCAAGGTAAGCAAATGCTTTTTGTTCAAAATACAAAAACTTTCACCAATAAAGTATTTTAGTTGTTTTATTATATAGAGTTTAAAAAATACCTTTATCATTATGTTGTTGTGCAAGATAATAGATTTGTCAGTTGGTAGTAATTTGTAACCGAGTCACAACTTGGTGTGTATATAGCTGTCAACTCAATACCTGATGCTTAATTAGGTTAGTTGGGACAGTGTAAGCATTTAATGAGCAGTATTTAATGTGTTAATGTTAGAGTCACAAACATTGGAATAAACATATCTGTGTGATGACAAGCTACCTTAGTTTGTCACATTTTTTTGTTAGAACAATTGTGCATTATTGTTGTTTTGCATCATAATATTTCCTTCAGGTTTTTAAACTCTTTACTAAACTGTAAAATATGCTTTTAGGCCTTTAAGTAGTTTACATTGACACAGTATATTAATTTAGCTGCAGTAAACCACAACAGTGGAGTTTAAATCAAGATGTAACTGAAGACTGACAGGCTGTGTTCCTTAAATCAGGGGATTTACCAAAAGTATTGCAGTAACTGTTTATAAATCACATTCATATACAGTCCTTCAGAGGCTCAAATGTAATTGGATAATTGACTGAAAGGTAGTTTCATGGTTAGGTGAGTCCCGTTCCCTCGTTAATGCATGACAAATTAAACGGATAACTTATTTGGATAATTTACAACAAGGTACAAACCACTGGTTACAAACAGTAAAAGAAAGGCCAGGTTAGACCTTACCAGAGGACATCTGAAAGAGTCTCCACAGTTCTGGAAAACAAATCACTAAAAAAAACCGAGATGAACTTTTATCAGAGTAATGGACAGAGAAAAGTATGGAGAAGGAGAGAAACAGCTCGTGATCTGAGGAATACCACATTATATTTCAAACATAGTAGAAGCAATGTCATAACATGGACATGTATGGCTGCCAGTGGACATAGACCACTTGTGTTTAGTGATGATGTGACTGCTGATATAAGTAGCAGGATGAATTTGCACTTCACTGCGCAAATGGATAATGACCCAAAACATACTGCAAAAGAAACCCAAGAGTTTCTCAAGGCAAATAAATGGAATATTCTTCACTGGCCAAGACAGTCACCTGATCTCAACCCAACAGGAACATGCTTTTGAGTTATGGAAGACAAAACTGAAGCTGTTTTTCAAGAGACTCCAGCAGCTGAAGACAGCTGCAGTAAAGGCCTGGTAGAGCATGTGAAGGAAGGTAATGCAGCATCTGGTGATGTCCATTAGTTCTAGACTTCAGGCTGCCTTTCTGAGGTTACTTTTGAGCTTCTGAAAATGGGGAACTGTGTATAAAAATGGCAGTAATTCCTAAACATTTAACTCGGTGCATTTTTGTTAAACCACTTGAATAAAAGCTGAAATTCTGCATTTCAAGCAAATTGTTTTTTTAATCCACTGTGGTGGTCTACAGAGGCTAAACTACAAAGAAGGCATCATTGTCCCAAAACTGTGCTATGTTCCACACAGTTACAACCATAACATTAGATTATGTATTGCCCTGACTGCAGGCAGCATACTTGAGAAAAACTTAAAAGAGACAACAGAGGAATTACATCTCTTAAAAGAGGACAGACAGAGACTTCCTGACTTTATTTTTCCCTCACACAGCTCCACACAGACAAGAAACAAATAAGTGTGGGTTTCATCGGATATCCAAATGTTGGAAAAAGCTCAATCATCAACACTCTGAGGTCAAAGAAGGTTTGCAATGTTGCACCCCTCGCTGGAGAAACGAAGGTAAAATCAAGATATCATATTAACTACAGTAGTTAGGTTCACATGATTATATTTTAGGTTTAGTCAAAGTCCCGTTGCTGCTTAATTGAGTAATTGTTGATGGCTACAGTAACAGAAGCAGTCTGCCCTCTGTTTTTAAAAATATAACTGAAAAACTAAGCGGAGAGTAAAAGAGTAAAAACAACCATTTTTTATCCTTCATTTCCTCTCTCTTCATCTGTTTATCCTTTTTGGAAACAAATGAAGGGTTGAAACCCTGGCGTACAAAGACCGGTCAAGGGGAAAGTCAGGGGAAAATAGCTTTACCTTCAGAGCCAAAATTGTGAGCTTGGACTATAACCGAGCAGAGATTTTTCTGCACACCTATCCAGTGACTCTCATAGGCCTGTGGCCAGCACTGCTTTATTTCCCACCTTGTATTTTATTCTCAGCACATACTCAGCAATTATGAAAGCCAAACAAGGTTATGATCCGTGGCACTTTCATAGATCACGTACATTTTGCTTTCCCACTTATAATTCTTTCAGCAGTTTTTCCTTGTTTTAAATTTTCATATCAAATTATACCAACAAAGTGAAATGTGTTTTCATCCTTTGTGAAACTAAATTTCGTGGGCCACACATAAAGCATTAATCTCTCTCTCTCTCTGTCTTTTGTTTAAGGTGTGGCAGTACATCACTTTGATGAGGCGCATCTTCCTCATTGACTGCCCTGGTGTTGTCTACCCTTCAGAAGATAGTGAATCTGATATTGTTTTAAAAGGAGTAGTAAGTCTGGGGGTTTTTTTGTTTTTTTTTTGTTTTTAATTTATTTCAATGCATGTTTGTAATTAATTAAATTGATTTAGTTTTTTAATGTCTGCCACTGCAGTATAATAAGGAGGGTGAATTTATTTGGACTTCCATAAAACTGGGAAAAACAATAGCGTCTGAAAATCTAAGCACAGATCCCAGAAATGGTGTCCTGGTAACTTAGTATAATCCACCAACTGCTAATGTTGTGTTTTTAACAGACTTAAAAGTGGTTTGGGCTTCATAATGCTAATGCCCAACTGTTTTTAAAAATGTCTTTATCTGCTCTGTTTCTGATCCTCCGGATCCTTCTTGGGCATCTGAGGTTCAGCATTTCGGCCTTACAGTCAGCGTAACTGAAAGGTTGCAGGTTCACGTCTTAAAGTACTCATCTTTTTCTTTCCCCTTTTTGCGAAGGTTCAAGTGGAAAAGATCAAGAACCCAGAGGAGCACATCGGTGCAGTACTGGAGCGGGCCAAACCAGAATACATTCAGAAGACCTACCGCATCCCTACTTGGAACTGTGCTGATGACTTTCTTGAGAAACTGGCATTTCGCACAGGGAAACTTTTGAAGGTTCATTTTCTTATTTAGAGGCTGTACTTGAAAACTGCTTTGTATATTTTTCCAAACGTTTGCTTTATAAGTTCTGATGATATAAAAAAAATACAATTTTATATACTTTTATAGCCACAATTGAGCATTTTAACTTATTGTATGTGTAAGAGTAATGGTAAAAGTTTATTTTTCAGCTTTTGTATTTAATGTGCTGTCTTTCTAGAAAGAAGTATTTTAATGCCTCTGTGTAGTTTTGTGGGGAGTTAATGACTGCTGACTTTGCTGCAAAAGCAGGTTTTACAAACTTTTTTCCCCTTAAAGTTCATTCTGCACATTTCTCTCATTGAGTTGAATTTAGGACTCTCCTTGAGCCTTATTTCTCTCTAAAAATGCCGCTGGCTGTACTCTCTTGATGTTTTCTCTGAAATATGGTGTAGGCAGAAATCTAGAGAAGGCAGGACTGAAACATTAATAGTCCTCACCCCCCAGATGAGCTTGGGTCTTATGTATGTGCTGTATATGCATTTAAAAAAAGTTACATTCACTTCGTTCTACACATAGGACATGATGAGCTCTTATTTACCAGATGGAAACTCTCTGCTTAACTGATTGTACCGCCAAACTTTCTTTCTGCTTGGACTCTCTCCTTTCACTGCCAAATGTTAAAGTCTGAAAATAGAGTCCAGAAGAGCTGCAGGGCTACAGCTGCCTCTGAAACACTAGATATATATATATTTTAAATTTATTTATTTATTGCTGCCTATTTCAGCTTTAAATAGCAGTATACCTAAATCACTAAGTCTTAAGATGTCTTAGCAATCTCTTCTTGTTTTTGTACAGGGTGGTGAGCCAGATCTCGCCACAGTCTCTAAAATGGTATTGAATGACTGGCAGAGAGGACGTATCCCCTTCTTTGTGAAACCCCCTGGACCTGAAGGAGATCCAGAGGTAAGATTACACTGAATTTCTCTCTAGGGCTTTTTAAGCACACCAAACTGTGCCCTCAGTGTAAACCTGTTTTTATTGCTGTGTTTTCGCTAGGATGAGAAGCCACTGCCAGTTGCAGGACCGTCAGAGGTAGTAGAGCATGTGCAGAAGGAACAGCCAGACAATCCGGACACCATCTCAGAGGAACGTGAGGAAGAACAGCAGAGACAGAAGGAACAGGTCCAGAAGATTCTGGCTAATGTCCGACAAAACTTTGGCAAAATCAGTGTGGCTCCAGAGTTCAGCGAGGAAGACTTAGTTCCCGTGGACATGCCTGATCTGGACATGTCAGATTTTTCTGGCTCTGATGGTGAGGAAGATGAGGGCACAGAGGAAAACGAAGGCAAAGAGGAAGATGCGACCAGTGTTGAACCAGCTGATGAAGTGACTGGCATCTCTGAGCCCACAACCTCTCAGACTGAAAAGACGAACGGCAGCAAGAGTTCACGGGAGGTCATACGTGAGCTGGATGTGAAAATTGCCAAGTATAAGCAGTTTCTGGACCGAGCCAAATCCAATCGCTTCTCTGCAATCCGGTCAGTCTGCTCAAGCCCAAACCTCACTCGCATATTTTCTTTGTCTTGTGTACTGCCACCATTGTGTTTCGTCCAGTAACGTAATGTGAAGTTGTCAGACATAGAGATGCCACGCATTTTAGGTGGTCCGTGCTAACCAGCCTTTAAGCCACTGATGACTAGCAGTCATCGTTTTGATGCCATAACTTTTGTGTTCTTTAATGCTTGTGTTGAATTTCAGCACACACTGAAGAACAAAGTCAAGTAACCGCTGTATAGTTAATCTGAGCCTAATTTAATTACTGTTCATTTCAGCTGACCCCAACAGGGATAAACTGTTTGCCTTGTTTTGTAATGATTTACTTTTTTCCATTTCTTTGGACAGGATACCTAAGGCGCTTTCTGACAAAGTGTTCACAGACATCAAGACTAAACAGTCAGCAGCGACTAAGCAAGCACAGAAGAAAGGTAGTCAGTCAGCTTGTTTGTTATGACTTTGTATGGTTCTGGATGTAAAAATAATTTGGGAAAGTCTTTATCAGATGTGGTTAAGGTCCAATAAACCTTCTGCAGTTCCACCAGAATAATCAGTTACTGATATTTATCAACATGATATTTTGCACAGACTTTATATTTGAATGGGTACGTGAAGTTAACGTTCAGGCAGTGACATCAGATCTGTTAATCTTTCTTTGAATTCAGCTCCAAACCAGAGGGGTAAGAAGAGGAAAGCTGAGGAGGGTGAGGAGCCAGCCCAGCCGAACAGACTCACGTCTAAACAGGTATGCGGTGTTTGTTCTCTCTGATGTCAAACAGGCCAGATTTCTCTGGTGAATGTTCTTCTTACTGATGTAACATTGGAAATGAAAAGCTCTGGTCTTTTTTAGAAGAAGATTTCATTTTTTTTCCCCGTCTATTTCTCTTTTATCTTTCTCTACAGAGAAGAGCAATGGATCGTGCTCAGAGGACGAAGAAAGTTGGCGTACGTTATTATGAAACTCACAATGTGAAGAACAAGAACAAGAACAAAAAGATCCCACCATCAGGCACAGAAGGTCAAAATACCAAGAAATCGAAGCACTAGACTGGAGTCGAATAAAATAAAACACACATGTAATAAATCTTTATTTAAATTAGCCCGAGGCTATTTTTATTGGGAAAAAAAAGGTTGGCAGAAGGTGGAACACTCAGGTGGTCGTAATCAACTTGATGCCTCATCTTCATGACTGTTGTAACTTTGTCCCCTCAGTGCAGAACTGTATTTGAATGACATTTCATTCATCATTTACAAGTGTACTGCTCTCTTGACGTTCAAGAGCAATGTGCAGTAGTTGTTTGAAGTGTACTTGTTATGCCAGAACAATAAAACATTTGTAAATTACACAAAGTTTACTTTAATGTATCATTAAGCAATAAGATGAATTGTAAATTAATACAATCTTGTACAGAGAAATGCCAGCTAAGTTTTTTTTTTTTTTTTTTATTACTTTAGAGTA
>VUQG01034739.1:47541-75384 GCA_015106755.1 Etia nguti | reverse complement strand
TTTTTTTTACTACTTTGGTGCAATTATCTCTTCCAGTTGGGCCTGAAAAGAAAAAAATTGGTGGTTAGGAAGTCTTTAGACAACACAATCTACAATAATTATTCTCTGATATTTAATTGAAAAAGTCACCTTAAGTTGTTGGTTGGTTCTCTTTAGGAACTGGATCTCCTCATTGTGCCTCTTTTCCTCCAGCTGTCGCTTTTCAGCTTCTGTCTTCTCAACTGTTTCACATTTAGCCTTCTCTTCATTCAGCGCCTTCTTGAGTTCCTGTTTCTCGTTCTCTAGCTCCAAAATCTGCCCGTATAACAAAGCGTACTCATGAGTTTGTTGTTGATGCAGGGTCAATCCTGTAAAGAGCACTGCAGCCACCGTCATTGTACAGTAACTGTAAAATAGAGAAATAGTGCTCTCTGCTGGACTCCTAACTAAATGACAGTTTAATTACATGAGTGGTAAAGTAAATTTCCCATCTATAAATTGCCTAGTATTTATATATATATATATATATATATATATATATATATTTTGTGACCCTGTATTTGTAACTCATAAGGAACCTGATATCCTTACTCTGTTTTTCATATCAGCTTTGCCCTCCTCAGCCTGCAGTGCCTTTCTCATGCCGAAAGCTGTGCTACTTTCATACAGGGTCTGGTAGGCAGCAATGGTCATTTGAATCTCATCTCTGACCCGCCACAATAACATACCCCTCTCAGCGCAGTTGATGGTTACCTGTCTGATTAATTCATCTCAAAAGAAAAAGAATGACAAGAAAACTTATGTGATTAACTGTATTTATGTGTATTGATTCTACCTTCTATAATCAGCATCATCTCAGCTTCTTCCTTACCAAAACACTGGGAATAGAGCTCCCTGCGGACACGGCAGATGCCTGTTTCTCTGGCCTCACTTTGCTGCAGTTTTGTGTCCAGAAGTTCCTCTAGGTGCAACACATCTGTTCTTGTACAAGGTGCAGTGGATACTTTCTGCACCCACACTTGGTTTCCCTCTATCCACTCCCTGTAAGGGGAAAAGTTGAGAAGTTCTAAACTTGCTGAAGAACATGTTATGGATAGGAAAAACTGTACCTGGGCGGGAGGATTAAATTGAGGATCTCCTCATTTTCCTGCTTAGTAGCCTCAGTAGACGCTGATTTTGGTTTAGGAGGTGGTGGAACAGGTGTAGAGTCAATGGGCTGCTGAGGGCTTACTTTCAAAGGGCGTCCCTGTAGTGGTAGATGTTTCATAAACTATTAGACATATTATTACCCTGATTTGATTTTTCAAACGACTGATACATTTTCGTAAATCTATTATAAAATACACCTTACAGAACCGCCTTGTAACTGTGTGTATGCAAATATATTAGTGGATGTAAGTATAATTGCCTTAAGCTTTAATGAGACTGTCGGGACTATGGATAGCGCAACTTTTACATTAATCTCAAATGTATCCCTGAGATCAGGCACTACTTAAGCACACAGATCTAATGTTACTTGTGCCATAAACACGGCTGGCTCGATAAACTCACCTTTGGTGATTTTCTGTCTGTGCTTTTGTTGACCAGAACTGGATTGTCGTATTTCAACAGCGTGTCTGCTGGAGGAATCATTGTCGTTTACAATAGAGGGATAGAATAAAGCTATACAGTAAAACTGGAAACTTCTTGGTCTAGCCTTTAGTTACAGAAAGTTCACGCTCATTGTTTGGGTTGTCCTGGCAACAACGTCCGTTACGTTTTAATGTGTGCGAGCGGAATCAGCACTTGGGTTCAGCGAGTACAGGCTAGTGACACTTTAAAGAAAAATCCCTTTGAGATAAATACATTTGTATCAGTATTGAAAAAAAAAAAATCAATGTAAAAAAAGTCCAGGGGGATTTGTTTTTTGTTTGTTTGTTTGTTTTTTACTTTTACGATGCCTTTTTTGTTGGGCCCGGTGTGTTTACAGGCTGCATCTAGTAAAAGTAATGTGTGTTAAACGAAAATTTAAATAATGAAAGAATATTCCAGCTTTTTCAATACACTAAACGATTTAGGCTTTGTTCGCTGTACAGGAAATAAACTGACCGGCTTCTCATGTCGGAACCAACGTGAAACATGGACACACGCGGAGCTTAATTCTCGGTGAACCTCGGGAAGCGGAAGTGCGTGATCTCGGCGTAACGGGCGAAGTTTGTTACATGCCGAGGCTTTTGTTTTTTGTACATACAGTGGTGTGGGTGAAAATGTATGCTTTTTAGGTTATATACAACGGTCGATTTGAGAGAATCATTTTAAGCATGGCCAAAGAGAAGCGACACAGGAGAAGAGAAAGTCCGGAGCGTGAAGCCGAAGTAAAGATAAAGCAGGAGAAACTGAGCCCTGCTAGGCCACAGAGATCCCGCCGCTCCAGGTCGAGATCCCCCGGCAACTCCAGTCCACAGAGAGGAGGAACGAGCAGGTGTGTACACTAAAGTTATCATACCACCTTAATTTTGCCACATGTGTCATATCGATCAACTTGACAACCGTGACAGAGTCAGTTTTTTCGAGTATATCGCTGTAGTACTTACTTGGGCTAGCTACAGCCACTAGTTGCATCTCAACGGTGAGAAATGTCGTGTGAAAAGTCGCTTAATACTCTTTTGTGTTCTTCATTTAGGTCACCTGCAAGGACGAGGGACCGTTCACCAGGTAGAAGGGAAACCTCTCCCGCCAGGAGAAGCAGCAGATCTCCGAGAAAAAGGAGAAGTCGTAGTCCTCACCATGGGGATGTCAGAGTAAAGCGGGTGATTAGTTTCAAAATTATTGGAAACATTTCAGGTTTGCAATTCAGCAGCAGCAGCACCACTGGAGTGTAAAGTGATCTAGGTGGTATAAAGTACTCATCTGGAATTTACCACACAGAAGCTTGTGTAACCCAAGTACTATCAGATAGTACTAACAGTGTGAGGCAGTCTGTTTTCTGTTTAGAGACCCAACATTGGTCTACAGTTGTCCCATTTTATATGTCAAACAAAATAGAGCCCACTTTTCCATACTGAAGGGTAATGCAGTATAATATCTGCGGTAGTACTAACTACCCAAAAATGTAACTGTGTAAGTATTCTCTAAATATATGTCACAGGAACGGGATGAGCATAGAACTAGCGGCGACGAGAGAAGAAGAAGAAATGAGCAACCAGAGGACAGACGGAGTAGGTGGGAATCAGATAGGCCACGAGAGAGAGAGCGCGGTGGGGAGAGGCATCGGGAGCGAAATGCTCTTGCCTCTCAACAAGCTGAACGACAGCAGCATGATGAGAGACGCAGGGAAAATCGCCAGCGACGTGAAGAAAACCAAGAACGAGACTTCGGGAGGTCTGAAGAAGAGGGCGATGAGGCAAGCGCTGCTCCTGCTGTGAAAGAGAAGCCAAACTTCGAACTTTCAGGGGCACTCACAGAAGACACAAACACATTTCGGGGAGTGGTGATCAAGTACAACGAGCCGCCTGAGGCTCGGATTCCGAAGCGCAGATGGCGCCTGTACCCTTTCAAGAATGATGAGGCTCTTCCAGTCATGTACATTCACAGACAGAGTGCCTATTTGTTGGGGCGACAGAGAAGAATTGCTGATATCCCGATTGATCACCCATCCTGCTCCAAGCAACATGCAGTATTCCAATACAGGTAGAAGCAACAGTCATCAGCAATGTTTATTTATTTATTTATTTTTTTTAACTCTAGTTTTCGTTTTGATTGAAAAGAACTGCTCAATCTGTGGTGATTACTATTTACTATTGTTGTATTGTACGATTCTTTAATCATGACCCTTATTTGCAAATAGATCATGTTCACCATTCTGTCTTCATTTCTGCAGACTGGTGGAGTTCACGCGGGCAGATGGCACCACGGGCCGGAGGGTAAAGCCTTACATTATTGACCTTGGCTCTGGCAATGGCACTTATCTGAACAACCAGCGTATCGAGCCCCAGCGGTACTATGAACTCAAAGAAAAAGATGTCCTAAAGTTTGGCTTCAGCAGCCGTGAATACGTGCTGCTCCACGAGTTCTCGGACACGAGCGAGGTGGACGCCAAGCAGGAAGAGGAAGACGAGGGCCTTGATGAGTAAATCGTTCCCACGTACTTTATTGCCTAAGTTCATTCAGGTTAGATAACATCATCATCAAAAACAACAACAGGACAAACAACTGTTTCTGCAGGGAATGGAGCAATAAGTTTGAACTGGTAAATGCGGGAACTGATTGAAATAATGGAACAGGATTTGTTGGTGGTGTATATTCTGTAATTACTGATCTCTTGCTTGAACCTGCCACAGCTGTCTCACAGAAGACTTTTTCTCAGGTTGTATAATGTCTATGTGATACATGACGGATCTTACATCTGACAGTGCTCGCATTACATTAAAATGTGCTCAGTGACAGATAAAGATATCTCACCAATCTATAGTTATATATTCTATATTTTTTGCGCCACAGCACTGAGTGCAAAGCATAGCTAATCATCTATGTCCATGCTATATGTGTCGGTGTACATTACATTATTGGAATGTGAACTCTAGATTCATGTTTAAAAAGCATTTTTATTGTCAGAGTAAACATTACGGTATAAGATGTAAGGATATTTCCTTTTCCTTTTTTTGTCTTTGCTTTGTAGTGCAGGAAAAATTATTAACGCTGTTGTGTTCCCTTGCACTACTGGAATCTGTATGCACCATTCTTATTTTTGCCAGTTCATAAAAGTTCATAGTAAATTTTCATTTTTGTACTGTAAATAAATTTTTGAAGAGTTTTATTGGAGCAAACTGGTGTCCGTTTTGTTTCTATCACAAAATGTCCAGTTTTAAGGAGGACAATAGGCACCATAATTATTTAACAAGTGGGTACTATATAGTGGGTAATATAAGATAACTCTTTATAAGATAAGATAAGATAACTCTTTATTGTCATTGCACAGTCATACATAGTACAATAGTACAATGAAATTGGAAAACTGTCCCACGTCGGCACTACACACAACACGACACATCACAACGCAACACAAACAACACAACACAGTAACTTAGTAATAAAAAATGAAGAATAAGTGTATGTGTATTGCACACTGTTATTATTGCACATTAATTATTGCACCTTGTTATAAATATAAATATTATTATTGTTTTTGTTGTTACCACCCCCAAAAAAGTCCAGGGAGGTAGCCAATCAGGTCAGCTGTTAGCACTGATTAGGGCTATTGCCCTGTTGTTAAAGCTCTCCTTGAGTCTATTTGTCTGGGACCTCAGCAGCCTGAACCTCCTACCAGATGGCAGCAGCTTAAACACCCGGTGTCCTGGGCTTGTACAGTCCCATAGGATGCTGCGTGCCCTCTTGAGACAGCGCGTGCTGTATAGGTCTTTCAGGGAGGGAAGAGGATGTCCAATGATTTTTTGGGCCATATTAATGACCCTCTGGAATGCCTTTCTATGTGCTGTGGTGCAGCTGGAGAACCACACACCGATGCAGTATGTCAGCACACTTTCAATGGAGCAGCGGTAGAAGATGGTCAGCAGCTCCTTCTTCAGGTCCATTTTTCTGAGGATTCTCAGAAAGTGGAGACGCTGTTGGGCCTTCTTTAAAACCGCAGAGGTGTTTGAGCTCCGTTGGAGGTCTGTGTCTCTGTCTAGGTGTGCTTTTACTGCATTGGCAGTGTGTTAGGGATCATTGTCATGCTGAAAAATGAAGCTGTTGCAAATCTCTTGCTTTTTTTTTGCCCTGTATTTGTCCAGATTCCTGAAAATCAGTCACTCCGTATTCTCCCCTTCCAGGGGGGCATTATTCTTTTTCCTCTTGTCAAAGGCATCAGTCTCATATGTTACTGCCTAATCTTAAATCTGTCTCGACTTATTGAATGTTCTATCACTAGCACCCATATCCATGCTGTAGTTATGAACTTATGAGCATAGATGTGATAAAGAATGTTTTCGGCTCCTGAATGTTTGGGCTGCCTTTGGAAATGAGCACTTCTCTGTGGTTTATGTGCGTCGATGTTTTCAAAAACCTGGTTGCCTAAATCAATGTTTTAATGTAATCACCAGTCTTGTTTTTTGTGTGGGTAGAGTTGTTCTGTTTTCATGTTAAAAACTCTTTCAACCTAATTTCAATAGTATTGACAAGGGATGTAGAGGTGAAGGTTAATGCAGTTTAGCAATATATTAAGAAATATATAAATCAACAGAGTAAATAAGAAATCAAACTTTTAGCTAATTATGCAGTCAACATTTGTGTGTCTGTGTCCCCTTCTACATATTGTGATGGAAAAACTTAGCCCTAGCTTACACTGTGCTTCTTATCACCAATGGAGGTTGGTGGCATTGCTTTATCCAGACTCACAAAGGCTGGTATGTCCTTCTTTCCTACTCTATCCTTTTGAACGTTAAACCCTGTTCAATAGGATTAAAAAAGTTTTTAAGGGTTAAAAACGTTTTTAATCATATTAAAATTGAGTTGATAAAGAAAGGAGAGTTAGGAAAGGTAAACCACTCCACAATAAGGCCCAAATTCCAAAAAGTACAGCGTACTTACAATGTAAGATGTGGAAATGTTGTTTATTTTTTCGCTAAATTTCCAGAAAATTACACTTTACTAGATTACAGTATATTTTTTTCCTTGTTTCCTGGGAAAAATGACTTGTTACTCCCTTATTCTACTGTACCTATCTTTAAATATTTATTTATAATTACTTTCTAATTTCAAATAAAACACGCAGAAATTCCATTTAATCGTGGGGAAATTACGCCCCTTGGTAGTGTGCCGTATTATAACGTGTTACCAAAATTACTGTAGATTTCAGAAATCCTTCTAAAATAAATAAAATAATCTCATATTTGAAGAAAAATTCGTTTGTTTTTTTGTTTGTTTGTTTTTTGGCTGATAATACTTAATATCTGCAAAAAAAGTACCACTTAAACTCCCGTGTCCCATAAAAAGTGAAAGCTGTACACTCAGTCATCTGAAAAGAAAGTCGGTGTGGTCTGTTGGTCAAACACCCACAACTGCGCCATCACTAGAGCGCCAAGGGTGACCTGTTGTCACTACAGTGGGACTCAAATAGATTGCATGAATTTTGTTTGACTTAGATGTCTCAGACTCTTGCTCCCCACAGAGGACAAGAAGGAATTGCTGTGTCTTACCGCAGAGGTCATGCGAGAGTAGAGTAGAGGAAAGGAAGAATACGGTGAATATCCTCACAACACCAGCGGGCGGAGCAGGGCGGAGCAGACGAGGGCAGGTCAAATGGAGACGAGCTCTGGGAATGTTAGTTGATATGTGGTAAGAGATCCGATCTACCTTGATCGGCGGCGCGGTTGTGTTGCTACAAAAGGGCATGCACTGAGTTTTAGCTGCGGAACAAACCCGAAGTAAATAATGTACACGACAGAGCGCAGGCGAATGAGCCTGCGAGACTCAAAGAGGAAGGATCCAGTACGGGTGTCCGCTGGAAGTTTGTGGCAGGACTCTTTGGTGTTAGAGCTGAGCGCCAGCAACGGCTCGGGTAAACAGATCGTTTCTCCGCGGAGTCGAACCAGAGCAGTGTCAGTCGCATACATTGTCAACGAGGACGCATCAGTGCCGCACACAGAAGAAAACTTATCACTGAAGTGTCTGAAGGAAGCCTGCGCGGACGCACACGCTGTTCTCAAAACGATTTCATTTGACAGAATTTCCCAGGGCACTACAGACATTCTGGATAGTTTCTACAATGCAGGCAAGTGACGGCATTCAGACTGTAGGGTAATATGGACGACATATGAGCGCAGAATTATACCAAATTACGCAAGTTTACTTTTATAATTTCCCTCCCTACAGATGTTGCAGTGGTGGAAATGAGCGACACCTTTTGCCAGCCTTCCCTTTTTTACCATCTTGGAGCGAGAGAAAGTTTCAGCATGACTAATAACATCATTCTGTATTGTTTTAAGCAAGATAGTGATCTGCAAGCTCATAAGGTAACACATGCCCCCGTCTATTGTTAGATATTGTGCATTTTATACAGTCTCATGTGCTGGAAATGGAAAATAGTTCACTACATGCACCACAAAAGTAGATGTTTGTAAACGGGCCTTGCTTTATTGCTACAACTGCGGTGGGATATTGATCCCCGTGGGGAAATTCCTCTCTGCATTTAACCCATTCACTCAGTGAAGCAGTGGGCTACCATTGGGCGCCCGGGGAGCCGCGTGTAGGGACGGTACCTTGCTCAGGGGTGCCTCCCTGACCTTCCGATCACGGGGCCAACGCTTTACCTACTGAGCTATCCTTTAACAGAAAAACAACAGTTAGGGTTAAAACTTTGATCTGTGCATTGTATTTAATGTGAGTGAGGGAGATGGAGCCAAAAATAAAAAGCTATAGCAATTGTTATGCCATGTAAAGCAAGCGTTGGCTTCCATTAATTAATATTTTCATTACTGGATTGTGCACATTACCGTGTTAGAATGATTTCAGTGTATTCATAACAAAGCTCGAGCCTTGAAGTCATTTGTACAACAGTGTAACACCTGTGACTGACATGAAACTGCTTTGCCAAGTGAAAAATGTTTCTGTGGTTCCATTGTGGTCATGCAAGCTGTCCCAGCCTGATATTTGATGCATCTATTGTTGTCCCGCAGGAGCAGTGCGGAAGCTACACCTTCATCCCATATGTAGTGTCACCTCAGGGCAACGTGTTTGCCTGTGACGTCACCATGATGACTTGTATCAAAGAGCTGATGCAACCTAGTTTCCAGCTGGAGCCGCTGCTCATCCCCCTGGTTGAGAAACTGGTGCATCTGCTGAACAATGTGCACATTCAGTCCAGGTCAGACATAAACTGCAGCAGGGTGTGGTTAAACATTAGTATTTATTTAAACATTATGATACAGTGAATTCATCTTCTTGAGCTTCCCACGCATGCAATGTCACTTGGCGTGTTTACAAAGAATTGTGAAATTTTGGAATGTAACACCTACTCTGGACTTTCTGTTGATAGTGAGTACTTCCGGGAGTCAATTAGGCATGAGATTCGCATGGCACGGGAGCGGTTCAGTGGCAGAGCCTTGAGCGAGGAGTTAAACCACATCCAGCAACGCCTGGATAGTGTAGATCTGCTTTCTCCGGATATTGTAATGAACCTCTTGTTGTCCTACAGGGACGTTCAGGTATGCATTTATAAATCTGTGTGTCTAAACTAGTGATTATTTGGTAACATATTATTTTATATTATTGAATTAAACAAAACAGCAAATTGTTGCCAGAACCCAAACAATTTTAACAGTATTATGATCATATGATTGCATATCTATGTTTAGCCATATTTCATTATGAAAGAGCTACTGTTCTATTTGGGAGCCTTCATAAGTATTTGCATCAACAAAGAAGATCAGATTGTATGTTTAGTGAGCATATGAGCATGGGCATTAACAAAAATAGGTACAAGGAGGTTAAATTATTCACAGTTGTTTGTAAATAGTAATATTTTTATATAATAAACTTATTATTAAAAGTTGTAAGGTGTGATTCAAGCATGATAATCATTATATTTCACTCTCTTCCATTTTTTCTCAGGATTACGATGCCATGATAAAACTGGTGGAGACTTTGAACAATCTGCCTATGTGTCAGGTGGCGAAGCATCAGAATATCAAATTTCACTATATATTTGCTCTAAACAGGTACTGACATGACCGCTATTGTACCTTGAGTTTGTCAGTATAGTTCTGTTAACATAATTAAAAATATGATCTCGTCCTCTTTGGTTCAAGCTAGGTACTTTTGTGTCATTGTCAGTTTGCAGAGATTTTTTTATTTTTTTAAATTTGTAATTACCCAAGACATGAAGTTCTTTATCATCACAGTGGTCTGTTATGACATATACCCATCCTAGGAGGAATCAGCCCGGAGATCGTGAAAAGGCTTTGAAAGAAATTCTGCCAATTGTGGAGTCAGGGAACAAGGTGGCATCAGACGTCTACTGCCTGTGTGGACGCATCTACAAGGACATGTTCATGAGCTCAGCGTTCACTGATGAGTCCAGCAGAGACCAGGCCTGCTATTGGTACGCCAAGTTTGGCCATACAAAGTTTTTCAATTTTGAGAAAAGTGGCATTCATGTCATGTTTTTCTGACTCTTTTTAAAAAAAAAAATATATATATATATAACTTGCCAGGTATGGGAAAGCCTTTGAGACAGAGCCAACTCTTCACTCGGGCATCAACAATGTGGTCCTCCTGATAGCAGCTGGCCATGAATTTGAGACGTCTATAGAGTTGCGCAAACTAGGTGCCTTTTGTTTTTACCTTTCCACCAGAGAATTTTTAATGTCTGTAGGTTTATTGTGTCATGCATTGAATTTTGTCCTTTAAATTCATTTTCTGATGTTTCAAATGTCTGAGATGATGTGCAGTGCCAGAAAATATATTATTAAGATTTACCATAAGCTCAGTCAAAATTAGATTAACACTAAACATTTATTAGTTGTGTTTTAAAACGTATTTCTTGTTACGCAAACTTTGAAATGTAGACCATGTCATTAGTGCAAAAATGTTCAACTGAACCATAGCACATGAGTTACATAATTGTAATACTCATTAAACCCATTCAGTGAACACTGCGCCTTTATGAATGAGGAGATTGTCATCCTGGAAGAGAGCACATCCTGGAAGAGAGGATAGAAATGTTTGCTTTTATTCTTGTCTCCAACTTGTCAAATATACCCCAAACCGTCCTAGTAAAATGCCACAGCTCACAGAGCCACCAGATCCTACCACTGAAGGGAGTAAAAATTAAGTTGTTTTTTTCCCCTAATTTCTCACCCATTTGTGAGAAATTGCATTTCATTATGCTGTACACATCATATCATATTGTTTTCAGTTGTTGGCCAATCATGTTTTGACAGTGCATAGTATTATAAAGGCATATTGCGTTGTATTCAATTATTTATTTTGTTCCTAGTCCATGAATGAGGTTGTAACTGTGGTCAGGGTCATCCTCTGTTGATTTGTTAAGTAACCTCTTTTGTTCTGTGTTATGATGTCACTGTCTAGGTGTGACTTTAAGCACCCTGCTGGGTAGAAAGGGTAGTCTGGAGAAGATGAAGGACTACTGGGATGTAGGTTTCTACCTTGGAGCAAACATTCTTGCAGGTGAATACAGGAAAGTCATTGAGGCCTCTGAGAAGCTCTACAGACTCAAGGCCCCTATTTGGTGAGACTTAATCATCCATTGTTGATGAGCAGTAATCATGCAGATCAAGGTGTTTAATCAGTTACTAAGCCACATGTATTTTTATATGATTGTTTTTATTAAAAGTGTGAAAAACAAACAAATGGAATTAGAAATAAACACACATTTATTCTGTGCTAAATGACAAGTTAAATTTCCTTTAGGTATGTGGCATCTATTATGGAGACATACATCCTGTACCGTCGGTTTGCCAAGTTACCTGAAGTGAGATCTCCTAAACAAGATACAGTGGACTTCTGGATGGAGCTGCTTTTGCAGACCTGTAAACCCACTGCCTCATCAAACTGTTGTCCAGTAAGACCAAACATCTTACCGTAACAGTAAACAATAAACAGGACACTCATCTTCTCATGAAGTAACTATTAATTAGGATTCAGCTCTGCTCATTTGGATCGTAAAGTTAACATGTAGCAAAGCAGGAGATTCCCTGCCATTAGAAATGCATTAAACAGACACATAGATGTTTAAAATTGATAGTACTGGAACTGGTGTTTTTCAGGTGCTCATTCTGGAACCCAGTAAAGTCTTCCAACCAGCTATTGTGTCTGTGAACGAGGAGGACGAAAGTCGCACTGTCCAGCTAAAACACGCCACACGCTTAAAGGTATGTAAACTGTCTGGGCCCCCACTCCTTGAGCCACTTTCTGATTGGAATACATTTGACTCTTTGAACAAGTCATACATACATGTGTGTGTGAATGTATATCATATTGTGTGATAAAAAAGTTTTCTGTCTGAATATACAATCAGCTGGGTGAGTAGGCATGTTCTTTTAGAGTCACCGCGCATTTAAAACATGAAGATTTGTTACTTTTTTTTTTCTTGCATATGTATTTATTAGTATGTAAAAACTGGTTTACTATGTGTGACAAACTCTGTATTAGCTGTAAACCACACTTTTAACCTGTGTCTAAATTTGTATTTAATTCTGCAGAAGGGCTTAAACCAATGGACTTTCCAAGCATCTGAAATTCGGGGAGTGAGGTAAAATAGAGCAGAGCATGTGAGCTTTTTGTTGATTCCTCTGTGTCTGCAGATCAGTGTTACTGTGTACTTTAGCTGTGTCCTGTCTACCAGACAAATATTCCAGAAAAAGTCAGCTGCTGGGTGACTTAAAAATAAATCGTTTTATCAGGTTGTGGTATCATAGGGGGGATGATGAAAAACACATTTTCTATTAGAGCCTATTGGGGCATTGCTCTTTATCACTAATACTGAATACATTTTATTTACTTTTATTTACCTATAGCTCACACTGAATTAGAAACAATAACTATTTGCTTCAACAGAACAAATAAGGTTTAAGGGATACACCCTGTGATGTGATCTGTGTCCGTTCTATGTACAGCATATATGACATTTAAAAAACAAACATAGAGATTTGCCTGTTTGAATGATTAAAAACTATTTGCGTCTTTCTCATTGCAGTGCTTCAAAGATTGATGAGCGAAGCTGCTTTCTGTATGTCCACTACAACTCGGATGATTTCCAGCTCTGCTTCCCATCTGAGATTCATTGTAAAGGGTGAGTGATTAACACTTGTGTGAGATCACGTGAAAAACATCCTCGCAGATCAACTGATTTGCTAGATAAGATCTAACAGATTGTGAGTACTGGGTGCAGAAAAACAGTCGGCGTGCAAACTAAAAAGCAGCTAACACCAAATGAGAGTAGTCAATGACTGGATGTTATTACTTGGTATGAGTCATATTTCCTGTACTGTCCTTACTTGCTTTTCAGAAACCTCTTGACATAATTTAGAAAAAAAATTCCGTCCCAGCTCAAGTGCCATTTAGTACTGCACTACCACACAAGTTTTAGTTTGCTGTCTGCTGCCATATTTTTATAGTTTTTGTCAGAAGCATATATTCACTTATCATTGGGATGAATGTCATGTTAATTTTGAGTTTTTAATTATTTCTTTCAACAGTTCTTTTTCAGGGGTGGAATGACTGTACAGTATACTTTATTGATTTAAAAAACACAAATGAATGAACAAATTTGAATGTATTTAAAGATACACATACACTCACTTAAATCTTTTAAAAAGTTGCGCTGAAGGTCTTTTAACTTGACAAGGGGAAGGTCTTAACTTCTTGTTAGTGATCATGATTGACTATAACTAGTAGTTTCTCTTTGCTAGTAAGAATTCAGACAATTGTATGTAAGTAAAGCTTATTTGGATAAGTCACCACTTTGGCATGGTCCTGAAGAACACTCAAGCTGTCACCCTCAGATGAGAGGAAATTATTTAGGGTGTTTAGGAACAGCTAAGGAACTACTAAACACTTTCCACAATAAATGGAGTTTTACATCACCATAAACTGAGTGGGTTCCACCAAGAAAAAGCCCCTTCCCCAGAATAAACACCTTCAAGCTTTGCTGAAATTTGCAGCTGCAAACATGGACAAGCCAAATACCTTCTGCAGAAGGGTTTTACGCGTAGATGGCCACAATGACAAGACGTATGTTTGGAGGAGTATAGGAGAGGCTTTCAAACCTATGGACACTGTACCAGCTGTCATGGTGCAGTGTCACGTTAGTGGTTAGTGGTCTAAGGCTGTTTTGCTACCAGTGGTACCAGTACATTGCAAAGTTTGGGTGTCCCAGCAAGATAATGATCCCAAACACACATCAAAGCTGGTTTTTAGAAGGGATAAAGCAGGCTGACAAAATTTTGGAATGGCCTTCCCAAAGTCCCGACCTTAACCCTAATGAAAATGTGTGGCTTAAAAGCCAGGTTCATACCAGGAAACCAACCAATTCAAATGAACTCTAGCACTTCTGCCAAGTAGAGTGGTCATATATCCAGCCAGAATTATGCCAGAAGCTTGTACCAAAAGTGTCTGGTCAACCAAATATTAGTGGGGGATTTACAGTATGTATGTATGTGGAGCCTGTATGTTTAATTTTCACCCTGTTTGGATTAGAGAAAATCAGAAATGAATTAAAAATTCTGCTCTCAGTTATTGCTTTTTAAAGTCATGTATCCTGTTCAATCATTCCACCCTGGAAAAGAGAATAGTTTAAAGAAATCGTTAAAAGCCCAATATGATCAAAACATCCATGCTCATGATGAGTGTATACAAATATCTGACCACAGCTGCATATAATGTGAGTAAACTCAGTTTGTTTGTTTTTTTTCTATTAACACACTGCCAAATACAGCATCCTGCTTTTCCCGTTTTCACTGGTATGTTTTCTTCTAAACAAATTAAGTAAAAATGAAACAAACTGTGGTAAATAGAACTAATGAGACAGCAACTGGATAAAATAGAAAAACACTGGTGGAAAAAAATGCTCTGGTTATTCATTTAAAGTGGGGGTTTTCTTTTAAGCAAATGCATAGTATATATTTCATTGTTTGTTTCCCATGAGTACCGACAATTTTTATCCGTGAGTTCTAACAAATGTGTTGAGTAAAGGGCTTGTTTCCAGTACACAAGCCTTTTGACCGGGATTACTTGTAAGCAAAATATCCACATATTCTAATTTCAGTCTCACATCAACCTTTTTTATCACTTGGTTTTTTTTTTAATTACCAGAAACAATGTGCAGCAATATCAGGCTTCTCATTCACATCTATTCAAATTGTATCAGCCATGGCAAATAAATATGAATTTTGTTGTAGCTACATGCAGCTGTGTATTTTGGTTTGTGTGAACCAGTGTGGCTAACAGCCAAAAAACTTTCAATCTGTTTATAAGTAAATCCCTCAGCAGAAATCTACAGGGACCTCTTCACTTGAGCTGATGTTTACTGAAATTATTTTTAAATGTATGCTCCAGTGAGAGATATTTCATGTATGTCTCTTCTCTTACTAGTTTCTGTGAGTTGGTAAACTCCCTTCTCCAGGAGGCTGAAAACCATGTTCAAGATATAGAACATACACCTGGAGAAATACTAGAGGTCAGTTACAGTTCCTTCAATATTCGGATGCAATAAGTGTTCCATTTTAGGTCTGTGTAAAAAAAAAAAGAAAAAGAAAAAAAAAAAAAATTCAAATGATTTGAATGCCATTTTATTTAGAACTGAGCTACTCTTGCAGATGTGGTTTTACGTGTGTTTCACTCTCGTAAAATCACATTTAAAGTTAAAATTTGAAAAGCCAGTTTTATTTATATAAAATATATAAAATTTATGTCTGTCAGAACTGCCTTAACTCTACATGACAAAGCAAACTGCTGGAAACATTTTTCAGACATTTTGGTCCATATTGACATGATAGCGTCACATGGCTGCTGGAGATTTGTCGATTGCACATCCATAATGCAAACATCCTATTTCACCACATGCCAAAGGTGCTGTAGTGCATTGAGATATGGTAAAAAAAAAAAAAGCCCCACAAATTAAATCACTTCCACCAGCTTGAACCATTGGTGCAAGGCAAGATGCATCCATGCCTTTTGCATTCAAAAGAAACTCATGTGTTTTGTGTAGTAAGTAGTACTAGTGAGAGAGTAACTGGGTAAACTAGAAAAACATTGGCGGAAAGAAGTGCTCAAAATGCTGTTTTGATTAAGGCAGGGAGCCCATGCAAAGTGTAGCCTAAGTTTCCGGTTCTTAGTTTCCTGTTTTAGTGAGTTTTTATTTGAGTTAATGTTGCCTTAGTATCAGCTCAAAGCAGTGTGGACAGTCTCCTCTGACATCTGGCATTAACAACCCATTTCTGTCCAGAGAAGTACTGCTCACTGGATATTTTCTCTTTTTTCGGCCGTTCTGTGCACACTAGACATGGTTGTTCAGGAAAATCCCTGTAGATCAGCAGTTTCTGAAATACTCAGACAAGCTGGTCTAAATATGAATCATACTGTTTTCAAAGTCACTTAAATGACCTATATCCCCAGTCTGATGCTTGGTTTAAATTTCAGCAGGTAATCATTTCCAACTCTGCAAGTCTCGCCATTCTCCTCTGAACTCTGGCATCAACAAGGCATTTTTACCCAGAGAACAGACACTCATTGGATATTTTCTTTTTCAGATCATTCTTTGTATGCCTTAAAGCAGAAAATCTTAGTACGTCACCAATTTCTGAAATACTCAGACCAGCCTGTCTGGTGCTATTTTCAAAGTCACTTAAATTTTTCCACATTGTGGTGTTCATTTCCAACTTCAGCATATCTTCTTCACCACGTTTGCATAATAAAATGCAATGAGCTGCTGCCATGTTATTGACAGATGACATATTTGCATTAAATAGTGGTCAGGTATTTGTGAGTTCATGAGTATAGTAAAACCTTTAGCAGATCGCATTTTGCCTTATTTAAACTTCTGATAAAGGTCTCGCTGACATTTCTCTTTCCTTAAGTTCTTAAAATTGTGTTTCCATTCACTCTATACTGATTCTCATTTTACAGTATATCTATGAGACCAATGAGAATGGTGACAAGGTAATACTTGGCAAAGGAACTTATGGCGTTGTGTACGCTGGAAGGGACCTGAGCAACCAAGTACGCATTGCCATCAAAGAGATCCCCGAGAAGGACAGCACGTAAGGAAAACACATATGTTACCCTTCTGATGTTATCACTTTCAGATTGCTCTGTAATCAACAAAATCTGCTCAGTTACAGTAATAATATGATAGCGTGCAGGTAGTGTTAACCACATGAAAAAAAAAAATACACTGTTGACTCCAGACAGAAAAAACCTTCTTTATGTAGCAAAATATTTATTGCTTTTGCAAACTTTTAAGGCAAACGTTAAAGCGATTAAGTCTCCTTAAATAGTTTATTTATACACCCAAAATCCAAACCTAGCTGTGGTATATTGTTTATAACTTCTGTATAATGATGGAAATGAAAAGAGGCCTAAATTAATGCAAATCACTTGTAAAATCACAACAATCTCACACCAGTACCTTTATTCTTTTGTGTTGATTAGGTATTCTCAGCCCCTGCATGAGGAGATTGCTCTGCACAAGAGGCTTAAACATAGGAATATTGTCCAGTACCTGGGCTCTGTCAGTCAGGATGGTTTCATCAAGATCTTCATGGAAGAAGTACCTGGGGGTAAAAAGATGACATTTAATCTTCTAACACTCCTAGCAATAAGAGTGCCTGTTATTACTAAATCTTAACTGTAATATAAATCAAAGCTTCAAAAAAGTTTTCCTTTGATTTTTTTATGTCACATCTGTTTATGGAAAGAGCTGTTATCACAAATGTAAATTTGTAATGAATCAGTCCGCTTCTCTGTAATCTACAAGCAAATATTTATCCTCTGACATAGTGAAGTTAGGTCACTGGGTGGAGCGATGCGGTTTGTGAAATTGGAGACATGGTGTCAAGCACAGGTTCCTGAGAAATTCTTAAACACACACAAGCCTTGATGCTCCCTATAATTCTGTTTCCTTGCTTTCTGTGTGCTGTTTGTCATGGGCTTCAGGGAAATCATGTGACCAGACTTGTAATGCATGTGTGATTATGTAACATCTACTGGAAGCCAGTTTTAAAGAAGTGGGTGGTTCTGAAGACATCCTGTTCAGTGGGGGAAAATGTTTACAGACAATGACGTGATGTTGAACCTCTGATTAGAAATGTGCACAGTCCTAATCCATTGCTTTGTTTGATTTTGCCAAATGTAAAGGAGAAACAGATTAGAAATGAGCAAAAACAGAATTTTTAGTTAGTTTAGTTGTGCATGTGATATCATTATTACATCTTTTTTAAAATTAATAACCTTGTCGGGCGCCGGTTTGTTCCAGTGCGTGAGCAGGTGACCGTATGGCACGTGGCTGGAAAGCAGCGGCGCAGGTCACCTTGTGAAATTTTATATTTCTTCTTACAGGTAGCTTATCTTCTCTTTTGCGCTCCAAATGGGGTCCTCTGAAAGACAATGAGCCCACCATCATTTTCTACACCAAGCAGATACTTGAGGGTCTAAAGTACCTTCATGAGAATCAGATAGTCCACAGAGACATTAAGGTAAGCAGATCACCTTTGGACTCGTGGCAAATATTTTTCTGGTCTACTGTGTCTTCCAGTTTAGCTTTGTGGTTATGTACTGGTTTTGTTCCTTATGCAGGGTGACAATGTACTGATCAACACTTATAGCGGAGTTCTGAAGATATCTGATTTTGGAACCTCCAAACGGTTAGCAGGGATTAACCCCTGTACTGAAACGTTTACTGGTAAGCTGACATTTATGACATTATTAAAAGATGTTACATTTTTACACGTGAACTTTTCACAGTAGTTGAACTTTCACTTTTCTGGTGGATTTTCAATAGGAACTCTTCAGTACATGGCCCCTGAGATTATAGACCAAGGGCCTCGGGGTTATGGGAAGCCGGCAGATATCTGGTCCCTAGGGTGCACTATCATAGAAATGGCAACAGGCAAAACACCCTTTCATGAGCTGGGAAGTCCCCAGGCAGCCATGTTCAAGGTAAAAAAAAAGAAAGTTGTGTTATCTACAGAAGTTAAAAATGCTCACAGTTGACTTTACACATAAGGAAACTTGGCAGATTGCGGCATTGTGGAATGCCTGGAATTATATTTCGTGGAACATTCAAGAAACTTTTCCTTTGAAGCCTTTTACATTTCATGATCATTGTTTATTTTGTTTTTTTAAGTACCAGGTGGATATCAGATATACAAAGTTTTAAATTCAGTTATACTTTAGGCCCACAATTATTTGCACAACACAATTTTGTGTAATTTTGCCTCTGTACACCTTGACAGTGATGCACATTTTTATATAGTCCCCCACTTTCAGACCAAGTAATTACACAAAATAACATAATTTAAGTATACAAACTCTTTTTAATACTTGGATGAAAATCATTTACAGTCAGTGACGCACAATCACATCTTGATTCATTTATAAAAAAAAATCCACTGTAATGGTGTCCAGAAGTAGAATGACAAAATTGTGTAATTTTCTCAAAACTCATCGACCTAATGCATATGAACCCAGACAACGAGAGCTATCAGCATGGCGTAAGAGCTATCACAGCACGAGAATCTCAAAGCAGAATGTTTCAGTGAACCTTTAAAAATTCCCAACTAGGTTGGCATGTTTAAGATCCACCCCAAGGTTCCAGAGTGCATGTCAGATGAGGCCAAAGGTTTCATCATGAACTGTTTCGTGCCAAATCCAGATGAAAGAGCCACAGCGGCAGAACTGCTTAAGGACTATTTCCTAAAGTCGTCTACGAAGAAAAAAGCTAAAGCTGTTCAGGAATCCCTGTCTACAAGTGAGAAATACACTTAAAATACACACATTTCACCTCTTTTTTTGCATTCTATAACAATGATGCACAGTATCTAAATCCTATTTCTTACAGCTGACTATCAGCGCAGTATGTCTGTGCCTATCTCCATCCTTGTGGAGGATACCGATTCTTACTCTGACTCGGTTGACCTGTCTTGTTCTCTGGACCTGACGAGGTCGCAGTCCTCTCTCAGAGCAGAAGAAATCTCAGAGAGCCCACCGAGCACCAACGGCTTCCTGTTGTGAGTAAGATTATTCCTCAAAAGAAACTCAAAGCCTTTTCATTTATGCACAAACTGTGATTATACTGGATCTTAATTTACTGGTAAACCACACTGAGGTTCATTCTTCACAGTCCTATAACTTGTCTAAGTGAAAAAAGGGTATAATGCAAAATTCCACATGCCCTTAATAAATAATACATCTGATGTGTCACTGATATCCATATCTAAATTTTTCTATCATGTAATGGTTATTTCAGCATGTTCGTGGCTTATTTGTGCCGTGTGTGTTTGTTTGCCTTCATTTTTTCCAGAATACCAGATGACTCCACATCAGACATGAACAGTCTATCCTCAACAGAGGAGAGTACTGGCCTTTTTATGCTGAGAAAGGACAGTGAGAGGAGAGCCACGCTGCACAGAGTTCTCACTGACTACATAAGTCATGTCGTGTCTAGTATACAACAGTCTGTGCCTCAGGTGGGTAAAGAAACGTCACAACACTGTCAAATTCTGTTATATATATATAGAATTGCTCTTCAATTCTGAGGCTGAGATTAATTTTTGGTTCTCTAATAATTAGTAGCTCTTTATAATAGAGTATCTGAAAGCTTATCAATATCTGCATGTTTAAACTATTAGGTACACGTTGACAGTACAGGGTTGTGCCCCCTTTTGCCCTCAGACTGGTGGGACTCTGTGATACTAATCCCCTCCGAAGGTGCTCTATTTGATTGATATCTGGCCGACACTGACATATTCTTTCATGTTGTTTACATCAAATTCTGACCCTACAATCCAAATATCAAAGCAGAAAAATTAAGACTCTGAGGCTCTGTGAACTGCAGCCTCAGTTTCCTGTTCTTAGCCAACAGAAGTGGTACCTGTCCTTTGCTGCTGTGGCAGTCTGGTCAGTCTCCTCTGATCTCTGGCATCACCAAAGAATTTCTGCCCAATTTCTGTCTCATGTTATACATATTTTCTTTTTATCGGACCATTCTCTGGAAACCCTAGAAATGGTAGTGTGGGAAAATCCCAGTAGATCAGCAGTTTCTGAAATACTCACACCAGCCTGTCTGGCAATAACATTTAAAAGCATTCAAAGTCAATTAAATCACCTTTCTTCTCCATTCTGGTGCACGGTTTGAACTTCAGCAGGTCATCTTGATTATTTCTGTATGCCTTAGTTCACTGAATTGGTGACATGTGTTTGGCTGATTAGATAGTTGAGTTAATGAGCAGTTGAGCAGACATACCTAGTAAAGTGCCTGGTGAGTGTATAGGCCATACCAAATGAACCGATCCCTTTGTAATCTGATATTAACATATTGCCTTACACTTATCACGCCGCTGACATTGCAAAACAATAAAAAAGGAATGCAAATGCAAAGTAAACAAGCAAAGGTTACCTGTTTAGCTAAAACCTGTGGGAGTTTCCCTCATGGGGGTTTCAGTCCTTGAAAGCTATTTGATTATTATCTTATGTTTGAGAAGATGTTTCTTGAAGATAAATGCAGTTTCTATGTTTTTTCTTTTTTTCCATCTACTTGTTTTCAGTTATGTACTCTTCTTCTAAAAAAACCTTTAAGATTTTTTCACTTCTTTGCATCATCATTCTTAACCATACTTTTAGCATAAGAGTTAATAAAAGATGTTAATGTATCTCGTTTTAGGCATTTAGGTTAGAATTTGTTTTGAGCAGAGCATTTTTTTTTTTCATAAAATCCTGAAAATTTTGACATTACTAAAGTAGAAATGACCATTAATAGTAACATTGTTATCAATAACAGATACAAATTTGAAATGTCCACCTTTATCACAGTGAAAAAGACCATTACTCTCCAGCTGAAAAGAACTACGGAGAGATGAAGTAGATGGCTTTAAATACTTTGAGAACGAGAACCACAGAATGTATCCTGATTTTAAAGTCTCCCTTTCTCTGTTAAAAGTATGGTGATGGAGCCTCGATCACTCCAGACCACATCACCAAACTCATTACCTGTTTGCGTGACAACATCCGCTCCCCGGACAGGAAGCAGCTTTCCAGTGGCTTGCTGGAGCTTCGAGCTACGCTTCTAGCTGCCTCAGTACCTCTGAACAGCCTACAGGTGGTGCTATTTAACTTCCAAGATGCAGTAAGTTACTTCTGAGCCCAAAGCCAGATTTTGCTGGTGATTACACTTCACTTTCAAAAATTTCAAGATTCTTTATTTTGCAGTTACATCACAATTGAGGATAAGTCTCTTTACATTCATACAAAACCTTCTGACCATAGGTGAAGAAAGTGTTGAAGCAACAACAGGTGAAACCTCATTGGATGTTTGCTCTGGACAATCTGCTGAGACAGGCAGTACAGGATTCCATAACTGTATTACTGCCAGGTAAAGCAGGCATGTGTTTCATTCAATATTCTATTTAACATTTTGTGTTAAGTAGAAAGAAACAACAAAATAGTGTTTGCCAGTGGAACATTGTCAAGCAGACCTTCAGATGATATTTTTCATTATTGCGTTTATATTTGATGTACATTTAAATTTATTTATTTTCTTGCTTGCTGATTTTTTTAATTAATTAATTTATATTTCTTTCCTTTCTGATACTAATTTACCCTTTGCCTTTCAGAACTCAAACTCCATCTGCAGTCCTCATTCGAGAGTGAGGACAACACCTCTGAGGAGCTGTTTGCCGAGCCAGACACTCCTGTAGCTCTAGTCCCTGACCAGCTGGTGGCACCAGCATACACACGGCAGCCAGCACCAGCAAATGACATGCTGCCCAGAGCGAGCCCTAAACCTGCAGACTTCAACCTTCACACCAACTGGCCCCTCAGCGAGAACCTGAGAGATCTGCGACTGGAGACCAGAAGGTTTATTTCGCCTGTCATCTTTATCGTGTTTATTAGATTCTCTGAACAAACTACATATATACATAAAATACATTTTTACTTTTATTCTAAGGTTTTTTTATTTTCTCAGCTTTCTCTTCATATCCCCCCCCATATTTCTCGTAAAATAGAATAATCGTGACTGAAATTCCTATTAGCTGTACGCAGTGATTCATTTAATTTTGGGGTTGCAGGGCTTTCTGCTGAGTGGTGAAGGCTGTTTGTGTTGTGTTTCAGACTGCTGAATCAGCTAAGCGAGAGGGAGACAGAGTATCAGGAGCTACTGAGGAACTCTCTCCGGAGAAAACAACAACAAATAGACGCACTGAGGAAGGAATCAGTCAGTGAGGGTAATGTTGTTTTAATGCCAAAACTTGTTACATCTTACGAAATACTAGCACAGTAACTGCTGTGGTACACCAAGCACTTCTTTCCCCACTCACCTCTTTTCACTCCCCACTCCCGCATGTCATTCACTTTTGTCATCTCTCTCTCTCTCATAATGTGTATTTTTTCCTTCTATCCCTGCTCCCTTCTCTTTCCCCTCACCCTCCAGCTGGTCACGGCAGATGGGTGCCTCTCCCTGAGCTTGATTCTGCTGGAGGTTTTTTCCTATTAAAAGGGAGTTTTTCCTTCCCACTTTCGCAAAGGGCTCACCTATGGGGGACTGCTTGATTGTTGGGGTTTTCTCCAATGCTATATGGGCTTTACCTTACAGTACACAGCGCATTGAGGTGACTGTTTTTGTGGATCCGGGCTTTATAAAGAAGCTTGAACTAAAGTGAATTATTTGTGTCTGTGAGTGTGTCTTTTTCTGCAAGCTGAATTGTACCAAATAAAGGCAGCCAGCTTTATTTTCCTGGTTTGTAATATTTACAAAAGGCCATATCATTGAAGTGTATCCACCCGATTTGCTATATCCTGAATTAAATTACACTTAAATCTGAACCATTCCTTTAGATGATGAAGTTTTCTTGAATATTTGAATATTCTGTTTTTACACATTCTGTACAGCACAATCAAACCTCTAAATCCTAGAAAATTAATTCAGGTTTTGTGATTTTTTTTCTACTAGATACTAGATAGTAAACAAAGTTGTAGGCATGTCAGACTACAGGCATTCTCTCACCTGTGGTCTGACAAACAGCAACACAAGCTGCGACATGAGCAGTATCATAGGAAGGGACCAAGCCTTCTTTGGATTATCAGTACATTCAGTGATTCTAATTACTATTTCTTAACATCAGCGCCAAGCAATCCCTACCACACCTTAGCTACAGGCTGATGGCGGATTTCTGCCCGACTAGTTGCTGTCAGAGGCGTTGGCTGCCAGATCAGCTGCTAATGTGCTCAAACTTGACTTGAGAGTTTGTATAATGATTATACAGGCTGGCTGCCAAAGGCGCTTTTGTTGTGTGTAACGTTAACATCAATAAATACAGCATTTGTTTATGAGTGTTAGAAAAAAAACCTAATGGTTGTAAGCTCTGTGCATTATAGATGTGGAGTTGGCTTCACAGAAAAGCTCCAGACCAGAGAGGAAAGCCTTAGTGTGCTGGCTAAAGACTGTCCCCGTAGATCAAGACACTATCAGTAAGGTAAATTCAGCAAAAGCTCAACTTTGCTTTTTTTTTTACACCCCTAAGGCTGCTTGGTGTTACTCATCCACCTGGTATTAATCCACACCTCTGTGATCCTGTTTTCCAGTTGCTCTCTCATGAGTTCACCTTGGACTGTCTCCTCCGTTTGGCCGCAAAGAATGACTTGATGTACTGTGGAATAAGGTGAGCTGCCTCCACGCATCACCCTCTCAAAACATGAAGCCTACATCGTTATTTTAAGTTTCATCATAAGTTTAACCAAGTGGCATTGTACGTGAATGTTTGAGTCCACTGTTGCTGTTGCAGAGGCGGCATGCTGTGTCGAATCTGGGCAGCTGTAACAGCTTACCGGAAGACCCAGCTCAGCACGCACAATGAGGACAGCGAGGACACCCTTCTTTAATGGCTGCTGATGTTACACATCAAAGGGCAGGTTCATAGACAGGCTGGCCCTGTGTGTGATCTGGAGGAACAGATGCAGATTAAATTTTGATTACATTTTTAGACTGTGAATGTACTATAAAGGAGCATCAGAAGCTTTTTACTTAAAAGCTAGGTCATGTCAGAATTTTATTTTGTTATATTATATTTTAACATTTTATCAGGTGTCAGAAGGTAGAACTTTAATTGTATCTTTGGAAGATATTTTTAAAGGGGGATTTAATTGGTCTTAAACATTTCATCTACTGACGCTGTTTTCCTGTTTCACAGAAAGCTAAGCAGGATTTTAAGCTATTAGAGACTATATAGGAGATTAACCCGTATTCCTTGTTTGGAAAACAAATATTATTTGTACTATAAGCGCTTTTAAATTCATTCAAATAATAAACAGGAAGCATTTTTTTTAACAGTCATTCAGACTGGCTTGTTATCTCCATACAGTCCTTTGTTTCTGACAGGGAGAGGGTTTTTTTCAGGGTGTGATGTAGCATGGAAGAAGTGATGTAGTGGTGAACAGACTTTAAATTCCACACGTGTTTCCTCATCTGTTTTCACTGTGTTGACGTCTCCTTAGAGACAGTGACGTGAACTTTGTGTGTGTGTTGGTCCATATGTGTGATGCATGTGTGTCTGAGAAGGTCTATTGTATGACTTTTTGCTGTTCTGGGTGGTTTCATGCTGTCTTGTACTTAGTTCTTCAGTTTATGAAAAAGAGTTAAATTTTAGGTCTAGACATAAAAAACTGGGCTTGAGTAAAATGATGAGACTTAAAAAAGGAAGACAAAGATCAGGAGTGGAACATTTCAGAATAAATTAGGCAAACATTCTTTAGAGAAGAATGAGGAGATTCTGAGGATGTTCTTTATTTTGATACGAGTGACAGAAAGGCTGTTTAATCTCATATGCTTGTTAGCTCCATTCTCTTTCAATAGGGATGTGACTTCAGTGGAAGCCTTGGGCTGGCTCCTGTTAGCCATAGTACACACTATTGTGAGTACTATTTGAATTATATGCAAAAATACATGTGCACAAGTAATAACTAGTATTTGCTTTTAAGTCCAACCCTCTATAGCAAACATAAAAGCATTTTCCAGATGGTGATGCACATTAATATGCAATACACACAAATTGTGGCATTTGACCTGCAACCCTGAATGGAAAAAGTAGAAGAGGATGGATGGATGGGTAGATGGATGGATGGATTGGTGGATAAATTTGCAAGTGCCAGACTTTAACAGCTGTTCTACTTGTAATGGGTGAGAACTTTTAACTTCTCTGATGCTAATAATTGACTCTCTGTCAAACTGAAAACCAGGCTAATTGGTGCCTACACATAAAATTATGAAAAAATATATCTGAGTGCTGCAAGCTTGCATTTTCCCACACCTGAAATGTTACAAAATTGCATTTATGAATTTAAGAAAGTCTGGAAGACTAAGAATGCTAACATAAAGTACCTCTACTGAACATAAGGGCAAAGCAAAACCAAAGTAAGCAAAAGTTATCAACCAGTATGGGTTATTGCTGACACGATGCTGGAGACAAAATGGGACAAAATTGATCTCTTTGGACTGCGTGGCAAAGGAAACCTTGCACAGGGAAGAATCTGCAAAGTCAGATTGGAAAGGCAGTCCACCAGCTCAAACATCATTCAAGATCTGTGGATACCTCCTACACAGAGGTTTAGGAGAAAATTCGCTAATGAAGAATAAAAAGACAATGCAAAAAACCTGTGATTTGTGTCTGTGAGGCGTGCCCACAGATTTCCACATACGTCAGCTAGTGCTTTTTACATGTTTAAGTCTGAAGAAACATCAAAGTTGGATTGCTTTAGGCTATCTTTTAACTTTCATTAACCGTACTAGTATTTAAAAAATGGATGAATCCACTATCAGAACATCTAACTAAAATTACATTTTCTATGGTATACTTGAAATATTAAACACTGCTGAGATACTAATTAAAATCCACTGTAGCCAATTTATCACTTGTACTATAATTCAAAACTGGCATTTCCTTTCCCTGTGTTCACAGATTTATGATATGCTTTATTCATTCGTTGTCATAAGGTCTGAAAAGCTCTCAGCAGACTTGGCCAAAATACTGATTACATCTGTCTGGCAGTAAAGATCAAAAGCTCTGATTTACCTTTCAATAATTTAAGGGGCTCAGCAAATCGGAAGGTGTATCAGTAAATCAAGTAAGGCATCTTTCTCTTGTGTCCTTGGATGCTGTCGTAAAGAAAATTAATAGCCCTGCTCAAGTGTTATCAACCAGTTTGAACAAATTTTACTATCTCCTCTCTCCAGATCCTTGCTACCTATTATGTGTTTATCAAAGCATGCTAGATACACAAAGAAGCATCCTCTTTATAGTTGATATTTAAAACATATATATTTATAACTTTTGTATTCACCTCGACTTTTAAATAAATCTATTTTTGAGATTTGAGTGTTCAAATGTATTTCTTTTAGGTAAAATGACAAAAGGTGGTTGCTGTTATGTCTGGCACGCTAACACTCACATGAAGTCTTAACAGTGAGTCCCATTGCCTTAAAGAAACAACACAGGCAGCAGTGGTCATATTAGATTCAGTTCCTGATACACATAATTGAATATAATGTGAATGTATCCCCCTGAGTCTCGCTTGTTTGAATAAGCTTTAAATCACAGTAGCATTAGGATTGTACAGCTAATAGTATGCAAACTGTTGGCTTTGATCAGCCAGTACACAGTGTGTCAACTTACTGATGTGGAGAGAGAGTAAAGTCAAGGTTACATTATGTTTTTCATTATTCACACTGACAGTCCACTTCGTCTTCTTATTGCACATATGAATCTGAAATATGATATTTGTGTTGTTATTGTCTGCGCTGTCTGTTAAGTATATTAAGCTCAGTTCCTTGTATGTGTACACATATTTGGCAAATAAATCTAATTCTGGTTTTCACAATCTCGAATGAGTCTTATAGATTGCTGCATATCCTTTAGTCTATGCTTCCTGCATTTATAAAGGAATCATGTTTGTGTTGCCTTATCACTGTTCATTCTTCTCTTTCCTTAATCCCTTCATATCTGATCTGTCTAGAGGTGGAGCTAAGCTACTGATATGCAAATAACAGGGACTGCTGTCAGGGGGATTTTGGCAGGCTCTTGGAGGGGATTGAGGACGACACACTCGGAGGCCCAGAAGCTCCAGGGATTACTGAGCTCACCCTGTGTGCCAGCCCCCAAAGGA
>VUQG01034739.1:37125-47376 GCA_015106755.1 Etia nguti | reverse complement strand
TGGTTAAAAATTCATCACTTTTTTTATGACATATCATTAACAACAGAGCTCGCTAACAAGCTGACTACTGTTATGTTTCACTGAGGTCTGTTTAAAGTGTGCACTCAACTGCTTACATGCCTGCAGGCGCTCGCACACTTATGTATACAGTACTAGATGCATGAAGGGATCACGTCTCCTCACCACACGTTCCCTTCAAAGAGCAGTAGATGTGTGCAATGTGATCACATGGACAGGTTATGAGCACATTCTTTGCATTTCACATTGTCACACCCTTGACTGCTGATGACACTTTACTGTGTATTTTTTACCTGCACATAAATAGCATGATTTACTTCATATTATCCTAGGGAGGTTTGAGAATTGTCAATAATTTATTTGTTTATATAAAGTAAATGTGATTCATAGATATATATTTGCCATGTAAACATGCAACTCTTGATTGGTATTTGTGTTCCTCTGGAGTTTTTTCTTTTTTATCTTCTTGAACCTCGGGAAGAGGAAATAATATCAGAAGCAATCTTACTGGAAGAAAAAGTGTTGTAGCTTCAGGGGCCAGCCTGTAAGGCATTTAAAGCTATTATAGTATTCACAGAAAAGACACAACATGGACACAAAAGACAGACGGCTGTGATAGTTACAGCTGGACAGAAATATTCTCTCATCAGTATAGATTAATCCTGTCTAATCTAGAGACTTGCATTAAAAAAAAAAACTAATCCCGTGTGCATCAGCATGAGTAAAAACATGTGTGTAAATGTATGTGTCACAGAGCTCAGCTGGAGCTTGACCTGAGAGGGAGGGGGGGGTGTGACAGTGTGAAGGACAACCATTCATGTGACTCTTAATCGAGAATTTGGTGGAATGAGCTTTTAACCTTTTTGTAACATTGAAACTTTGACGTGTGTAAGGAAAAATGAATTTATTATTTTATTATATTTAGTTATCATTTATTATTATGATCATGGGGTATAATTTGCAGTTGGAAAGAATGAAACTTTCAGTGTTATAAGAGCAATGTCATGACTGTACCATGCTGTAATACGAATACCCTTTTATGTTGCAGTTTTAGCCATAACCTGCAAAAAAACATTCCCATGGCCATCAGCCTCAGCTGTACTGCTGTTAGCATGCTAAACTAAGATGGTGTTAGAGTTGCATGTTTTTGCTCCCATTATGAACTTTAACACTGAATACCTTTTTACAGGCAAGTCAAAAATTAAAGAAAAACCTGAACACCAATCCCCCACCGTGCGGTAATCTGGTCCCTCAGTTATGGCATGGGGCATTTTTGTGGCATGTTCCCATTGGTTCCCTTTTAGTGAAGGGTCAAATAAATGTAAATGAATCCAAAATTGTTGATTTTATAACAACCTTTTTGCTATAATGAAATATTTATACTCACTGAGCAGACTGTAAATTCTCCGTAAACCTTTGAGATGGTTGTGTAAAAAAATCCCAGTAGATCAGCAGTTTCTGAAATGCTCACATCAGTCCATCTGGCACAAAAAAACCACACAGGATGACATAAATCGCTTTTCCCCCCCCATTCTGATGCTCGTTTCGAACTTCAGCAGGTCCTCTAGATCATGTCTACAAGCCAAAGTGCTTAGTTTAAGTTAGCAGGCATGCCTAATGTGGTGGCTGATGAGTACATATAAGAGGTATCTTTAAAATTACTGCATAATTCTGTGATGAATATAAAAATGATTTGAATTATGTGCTTTGGCCAATGCAGCATAACCTTTAGCAATTATGGGTGGGACATGTCATTTGGAAGAATTTTCTATACTTTTTGTTGACCTTTTCTCCCCTTTTATTTTATTCAGTTTTTAAAAAAAAAAGTTTAATTAGCTTTCCTTTCCTTTCCTGCATGATTACTGTGGGGTGCTGTTGTGGGTGTTCTCTTGACTGGTCAGTTTAACCTCACTGAAACTCAGGCTGTTGTAGTGATGGTCTCCCTCCTTTTAAATGGAACTAGAGGTCAAGGGAAGGCACTCCCACCCCTATAATTCAGGTTTTTCTTTTTCTTGCCTCTGTTATTTTCCTCTCTCTCCCTGTCCTTGGTGGGTTGTCATGGAAATGAAAGCTCAGGGAGGGGGGGCTTCTATTATTGAAGCAGTTGTGGGTTTGGTAGTGGGCTGGGAGTTGGGTATAGTGAAATGAAGCGATTCATGCACTCATAAACAGAGAGTGCGCTGGAGCAGAAGGGCGGTGGGGTGAGGGAGAGAGAGGCGAGGAAAAGGAGAATAGAGAGGGGCCCCGGGGGTGAGCGGAGAGACGAGCCAACTCCACGTGTTTTGGCCCTGTTTCTAACTGATTGCACGTTTTAGGCCATTACGTCATGGTCTGCGAGGCTCTCTGCTGTTTGAGACATACTGCTGTGGAATCTCATTCCTCATGGAAGATGGCAAAATGAACTCTTGGTAATGCCACCTGTTGTTGGGATGGCAAGAAAATACTGTTCAAAGACTAGTGAGCGTTGCTGATTTTCTCATATGCCCTATAACAGATGAAAGTAATGTGACTTAACAACAGACTTGTGTAAAGATATCTAAAGACTGATTCTGTCGTTTATTGGCTGATCTTAGACACAATGAATTCCTTTGAATTCCTTAGACCTGGGGAATTCCTGTGAATTTCCCAGAGTCTACAAATTTTAGTCTAAATACTTACTAACTATCCTCCTTACATGTTGTCTGTTTCTCTGTGTTAGCCCTCTACCTGACTAGCAGCCTAGACTCAAACCAAGGACAGTGTTTTTATGTTATCAACTGGGACAATTTTTTTTTTTTAAACCCTGAAATTAGGTTATTTTAATCTTATTTCAATAAAGATGTCTGCACACACTGTATCTTAAACATACATATTCCAAGATTCTTGGATATGAAACTTCATAATATATCAAGATCTCCCAAGGCAATTAAAACTCCAGCCCACAATAAGAGGCAGACTGCATTCAGATGATTCAGACCAAACACTGATCTTTCTCCCAGCACCCTAGAGACACACACAAAGACAGAAGCAACTCTCCCACACTCTGTCTGTCCCTGCAACTCTGCAAGGGCTCATGCACATATTTTTAATGTGACATGTAATGTAGGACATGATTAAATCACGCTACGTGAAACAAAAGAAAACATAGTCGTAAATTATTTGAACCTACAGGCTCCCTGCAGGTGCCTTCGCCCTTTCACCCCTGTCGAGTCTAGACAATGGTGCAGTAACAGAAAGCAACACTGTTGCTTTCTGAAACCTGAAAGCAACCTGAAACAGCAACCCCAGCTCTAGTGACATCGCTACAGTGTTATGCAAAAACAGTATTTGTTAAGTGTTCTTGCAAGCAAACATTTTTCAGTAATGAATCATATCCACCCTTTCCTTATGCTACCTGCCCTTGCTGCTTAAAATGCATCCTTTGCTAAAAACAGAGATAGCCTATACCATAGGCTGGGTCAGTGCTCTCTGGGGACATTCTGAACATTCCTGCTATTGTTATTTCATTACTAGGATGAGGGTTGCCCTTGCCATTCATAGCAGCTGACCTCTAGACTTTGCGTCAGTAGAGTCTGCATTTCTTAGAATCAAAATATGAGATTGGAGTTCTTCCATTTGCAAAAGTGATCGATGGACAGCTGTTTAGCTGATTCAATTCTCATGCATCTCTTTCACTTTCACATTTTGCTTGCTTTTTAGTCTATGTAAGAAACAGTTACTATTTATTAGTCACATGTGGCAATTGCAATATAAACATGTTAGCATGCTTATTTTAGAAAGAACTACTAGACCTACTACTAGACCTTTGTATATATACATATATATATATATATACACACACACACGTATAGCGTGCCTGAGAAGGACATGGCTATTATACAAAAGAACAAAATGCAAGCATCAGCAATCTGCTTCACCAGGATGTTGCAGTCATGCCTGAACAGTTTGGGTTTACATTAGTCTTTTGATCACCTTTTTGAACAACCTTGTCCCTTTCAAGAGCAGGGGTCCTGTTGGGTCATGTTCAAACAATCCAAATTCAAACTGGTACAAAGGGTTAGGGTTATTCTGCACATCTAAGTGCAGACCTGTCAGTTAGAAACAGCAGCCCTGTTTTCTCCAGCACTATCTGTTGTTCCTTGTATGTTAAGGCTCTCAACTTTATCTTTAGATTACTTTGAGCTTTTGTTCTTCTGCTTTTCTGGGGTGTGTTTACTAATGCACTTATGCCCTTTAATCTCATATTCTCACTCTTCTGCCTATTTTCAGTGCACAAACTGCTTACAGGGATCAGGGGTAGTTTTAATGAGATATGCATTTAGCTTGTGTGCAGGTTCACGGGTTACTGAAACAGTGGTATGAATTAAAAACAGAAACGGAATAAAGGGTGTAAGAGAGGATAAGCAGGTGAAAGAACCATTAATTGCTGAACCTTCTGAATTCATGCAACATTTCGGCACATGTAATACAAATTTAACGGTGGCTAAATGTGATGTTTTTTATTTTCTGATTTGCATCCATCCTCCTTTGAATGGCTCATTACTTTGAATGCTTGATAAATGGACACATGGCTCCTGACACTGAGGTATGCTTTTATCCTCAGACCTTTAATTTCCCTATCAGACTGCTGACTTAAATACTAGGTCTTTTGTGCAGTGTGTTGTGTGTGGGGTTTCGCTCTACTGAACCCCCTTTTTTTGTTGCGGTACAAAAGTAAAGAAAGTATCATTCAGTATCTTTGTCTATTGCATACATTGTATATAAGATACATTATTACACTCTTATTTCTTATGTCTTTCCTGCAAAAACAGGTAATGACCTAAATAACATCAACATGAAATGAGTGATTAAGATATTTTATTCCCCAGGAAATCTGAATTTTTTTTAGTCTCCTTGCGTCAATATGTCATAGTCAAAACAAAATGTGGAGAGCACTTCAAGTATCAGAGACTGCTCATGACTTCAGATATACGTTTAGTTAAAGGATGTTAATGTTTATACTAAGTACAGGAGTTCTTGCTTGTACTATGACATGAAAGAGTTTAATAAGGGCTTACACATTTCTAAGGTTCCTGGTAGACACTTATGGCTTCTATTTTCTGTAAACAAACATGACATTTTTGTGCACTCTTGAGCTTTTGGCTGAGAAATGGAGCCATTGATCTTTAATTAAAAGCAAAGAAATATGTTTCTTCCTTGCTTTCCATGTGTTCTTGACTTGAAGGAAATAAGAACTGAACTCTTAATTGCTCCTTTTATCTTAAAATTGAAAAAGGACACTTATCTGTGACTTAATTATAGATAGCTCTTGAATCAACATACTTGAATGACATTAGGGTGACTGGGACAAATCCACTTATTTAAGTCATGATTCATTTATTAAGGACAATTAAGTATAATATGATTACAAGTACATGGAGACTTTAAGACACATGTGGTCACGTTTTTTGGCTTCACTTTGGCAAAACCAACACACTCCAGCAGCATACCCAACCCCCACTCTCTTGAGCACCCCCCACTTTCAAGTTGCAGTGACAGGTGGCTCTTGGGGGTTTGGGTGAATACAACTCAACAGCTGCACAAAAGAATCCCAATGGGGTCCTTTTGACAGGGTGTCCCCTCTCAAGCGTGCCGATGGGGGCCTGGCCCAGCCCCCCACCTTGGCAGATGCTGTAGGAGATCCACAGGTGGTAGATGAGAAGACACACTGGGGTTCTTAGAAATGCTGTGTAATCAAGATCAATTTTTAGGGACTTGTTTTTGACACAATTAAAAAACACAAACATGCACACAAAGTCTGCACATTATTATTATCTCAATGCAATAGGCTGGAATAGATTCCAAAATAAAACCTTATTTATGTATTTTGACTGAGCTGTCTTATTGGAAATTCATCATCTTCTACTATTTCACCACTGTAGCGGGTGCTGGGCAATGTCTGGTTTCTTTTAGACTCTGAAATCTCAGATGAATCTTCTTTAACGTGTCTCTAAAGATTATAGAAAGAGAAGAAGTATTTACTTGGGAGGCTGCAATAATCATCACGTGGACTACTCATCTTTTCTTCTTTGGGGTGTTTTCCTTCTGCACTTAACTGGGTTTAAAAGTACACACAAGCCACCTTTCTTGTTATTGTGATTCCTAGATAAACCTGTAAAACCGCATGCTGGATTATAATCCCGGAAAGGCATTTGAATTCTGCAGGTTAAAAAAGATATATTAGTATTTACCCAGCAGCACGTGAAAACCCTCTGTTGTACTGATCACGCCTGTTGTGTTTCAGTATTTTAAGTACATGTTTACAATTTTATGTGGGGAAAAATGCTTTAACCAACTCATGAGATAGACAAGCTAGAGACGAAACTATATCATCCAGGCACACAGGTACGCTTTACAAGTCAAAGGTTTATTTGAATGTGAACTGTGAACCGGCTGCAAGCTTTGTAGTTTTGTGGGTGAAAGAACCAATTAGAACGTCGGGGGAGGTTAGGGCAAAATTATTTTTCACATGAAAAAAGATAAAGTGCTGTCAATGATGTCTTTGCTAATCTTGCGCTAAGCACATTCAAATATATCAGTAATTATTCGTGTCTTCTGTAACGTTAAGAGTAACTTAACAAATAATACCAGAGTGGAACCCCGTGTTGATAATGGTACAGTCCGATCCGGAGGCCAGTGAGGGATCGTTCGCACCAGCAGAGCATCAGCTGTGGCGTGTCGTGGAGAGAGAAACTTCTCTCCCTCCTCCTTGTTGCCTCTCTTTCTCCCCAAATTCCCTCGGACACCTTGTCATCTAACTTTTCAGAGACGCAGTCGCCGGTGAACAGCAGCTGGCTGTACATCCGAGGGTTTCGTTTGTTTATTTATTTTTTATTTCTGACCTATCTGGACGCTCTCCGGAGGATTTCCTTTTCCAGTTCAGGCAACTGGAGTGACTCGACCAAGCCCCCCCCCCTCACTCCACCCCACCTCCGAATCCCTGCCTGAGGAATGAGAGGACTGCTGGAGAGGAAGAGCCGAAACTCGCATGTTTGAATGAACAAAAGAACAGAAAGCGAGGCTATCGCTCCCGGAATGGAGGGAAATATTCTGCCCGCAGCAACATGTAAGTCATAATATAGACAGGAATTTGGGAATCCAAAAACATGCACGAGTGCTTTGTCATCCACGTCCTTTGTCGCGCTGCAACGAAATGTTTTAAGACGCAACATAGTTGTCGAGTCAGATTTAGAGGTGAGGAAACATTTATGTTTGTGGGCTCGACAGTGTGGTGGAAAATAATGAATGTGTGATCAATTATTAATGTTGATCTATTATGGGAGCAGAGAGAGAGACAGTTCATAAAGCGTAAAGATAACGCAACCTACTTTAACACCTCAGTCCCAGAGCAGATTTGAATCTGTGTTGTGAGGTTATTTATCAATTTGTAGATCTTAATGTAGAGAAAAAGTCAAACACCGGTGAGATCAGCTGACCGTTGTTGTCTCTTAAAAAAAAAAGAAAAGAATATCTGTTGCCATTTTTTCCGCACAGAGCTCAGATTATAAGGGTTATAATAACACAATTTGCGCTAGATGAGGTAATCTCACTAGTCTCATCCCATCCCATCCCCCTCCTCACGTTATGTTTAGCTCTCTACTAACACGATGCAGTCACAGGCGGTCTGGTATCATTTGCGGTCTTCTCTTTGCGTCTCTTCTCCTCCACCAGAGGATGTTTTCCAAATTCAGTGAATAGTTTATGCACAGGTGCAGTCATGCTCGCTCCCTGCTGGTGCCGCGATGCATCAACAAACTCCTGAAATCTAGAACATTTTAATGAGATCAGCTGCCGGCCAAAGTGCAGGATAAAGAGTGCGCAACACACTCTGGACAGCTTTGCCGTAGTTACAGATTTATATGTGCAATTACAAACGGTGTGATCCCACGATCATGCAGTTCAAGGACAGTTTTCCCATTCAGTCGTTACAAATGTCTGAGCCTGAGACAAGATGGGATATCCATGCTGGAGGTCTGCCAATGTGAAATCTCTCATGCAAGACAGATAGACCAAGTCTGGTTTAATATTTGGGTTTCCATGTTAAACTACTGTATATTATTGACATGTTGCCTGTTTCTGGAAATAGAAGGGGACATATAATGTGTCTGACAACAAAAAACTTCCTTCCTTCCTTTTCCTCCATGGAGGGAGGTCAGTGTGTTTTGACTCTGACTCAAGCAGGAGGGGAGAAATGCTTTACTCTGATTGTAAGTGCCTTCAAAATGTTCTGAATAAAGCTCACTCTCACTCACAGCAAGAAGACTGATTTCAGGCCACTCTTATGTTTAATGTTATGAAGTCAGCCGGACCATTATGCTCCCACGCTTATTAAAAATGATCAAAAGTTTTTCCCCAGCTTTCTTTGATGCATTGGTAATGAGAGATCGAATGCTCCTTGTGAACAACAGTCTTGCAGTGCTACATTCGAGTCAAATGTGATATCACATTAAATCCAGTATGTTGCTTTAATAAACATTTGACCTCTTTATGAGCTCAGTTATGAAAGTGAAGAAAGGGTACACTAGTTGCTAAAAATGTCTTGCTTCATCATGTCCACCAAAAACATGTATTCTTGGCGTAAAATACTCCTCAGCAAATAATTTACACAACAACTGAAGGCAGCGAAAGCATCGTGGATTACAGTAAAATGGGCTGTCAGATGTCTGGTACCTTTTATTTTCAGGCTTTCATCTTCTTGAGTTCTTCATTCTTTCGCTGTTTCACAGATGGGCTTTGTTGTGCTCTTAACTTGAACAACAAGGTTGTGACCAGTTAAGATAAAAAACAAGCTCTATGTTCTACGTCTGCCTGCGGTTTCTAGAACATTTACTGGCATCTCAGAGGGTTTGAACTAGCACACAGACTGCAGACTATAACTACAGTGAAGACTGAAAGCATCAGCAGAGTCAATAGAAGACGGATCACAGTATTGTCAATTGTGTAATAAGGGAAAATCCACCAGCTTTGCCTGTCAAGCGTGTAGTGAACAAGATCAGTCAGCTACGCATTTGCACGGGTGATTATGTAATCGAAGGAATACATGCGATCAACTGTGCCCCACTTGTTTTGGGGGGGCGGGTTGTGTTAGGTGTGTTTGCAAATTAACAGAGGGCAGAGTCACATGGGCCCCTCTAGATTAACTGACTAATAGTGGATTCTGTTAACAGCAGAGGGGAGTCGTCGTTTGCAATGTCATGATGAATTGTGTCTTAAGGTGGTGTTTTCATGGCTTTCTGACGATATGTGAGGTAAATGTGAAACCACTAATGTTTAACGTGGCCAATTGTGAGTATTATAGGTATATTAAGATTCATATCTGTGTATATCATGTTAAAAAAAAGATTGTGATAGAACAGTTGTGAATATACACCAAACAGGTATGGATTTTACTTTGTATGTCAAGCAGTGGCTTATTGGCAGTATACTTAAAAAAACATGCTGTCTTGCCATTATCAGTTTCAACAGCATGACTCTGTGTGCTTGTCATCAGGAATGTGGTCCCAGACTGTGCAGAAACTACCACAAAGCCAGTTTAGAGTACTTTGACTGTGTTTCTATGTTTGTCTGTGCTAATGTTGCAACCGTGCGTCATTCAGCGACAAAACATTACATGTGCATAGTTGGGATAAAAATGTAGGTGAAGAGGAGGGTGATCTCTTCCATGAGAAAGAAGTGAAGGATGCTGGAAGTAGAGGGGCCAAGTGGCCCAACATTTTTTCTGTTTTCAATGTGAACTGGAGCTAATTAACCATCTAAATCATCTAAGTAAAGTAATTAGATGAAGGATGGCTTGTAGTCTCTAAATTAACAAGCAAACGAAGATACAGGATGCACAACCTGTACCAAGAGCCAGCAAGACATATCTTACCCTCTGTGGGCTCCAGTGTACCTAGTTGGCACTGGAATTTGGAGGACACGGGATTGGAAACTTCCACACTGGTGCTTCATTCACCAGTACTTATTATTGACCTGGCAGTGACCAGTGCTCATGGCATTACATTTGCTACTCACATGTGATGAGAGTTTTCATCAGTGTCTGGGTAGAACTCCCAATTCTAGCTTGGTAAAATAAAAAGGAAGAAGACACCACCTTATGGTGCCTTTCAGCATTTGCACTTTTCAGATGAAGTATTTACTTATTTGATTCTCAAGGAGACAGATCGCTAAATTGGTGAAACGAAACAATCAAAAAAAAAAAAAAACAGCCAGAAAAGT
>VUQG01034739.1:0-33081 GCA_015106755.1 Etia nguti | reverse complement strand
AAAAAAAAAAAAAAATTTTAAAAAAAAAAAGTAAACTGAAAAAAAAAAAAAAAAAAACTGTGCAAAAGCTGTTTAAATTACTGGACTTGGAAATGACAAGGCACATTCAACAAACTGAATGCACCTTCATGCAATGCATTAAGAGACAAAATACAACACAAAAATGTGCTACTTGGAATGCATCTGCATTCCCAAACCTCCTTCTGTCTTATAGCCTTGACTGTAAGATTCTTCAAGGAAGCTGATGCGGCAGTGCTGGAGCCTAAATTTATTATCAGTGAGCTGTACCACCCTTCTCTCTGGTAAAATAGAGGAAGGCCGAGTAGAGGGAAGTCTTGATTTGGATTGTATTGCTTGTTCATACTACTCTACTGGTCCGAAAATATCCCAGACAAGACTGCTCCATGCTCTTTATTCGTCCAGTCACCAGACCTATCTGCTAATATTAGATCAGTCTCTCTTCAGCTAAAGGGCATACCTCTTATAGTGTAAACACATCTTGGTCTCCCTACAATTTCCTTGGTAGATGAGCCATGATTTTTCACTGTATTTCATTTAATCAAAACTTTTTTAAAATTTGTATTAAAAGAAAAGTACTTACTTTCTAAACAAATGCAATATTTTTAAATACTGTAAGATCAATGCAGGCTTTTGGGGATGAAAGTATTGTAAGCCGGTGGCACTAGATGTTTGCCTCTTCTTTAGAAGTTACCTGTGATTATGAAACCCAAGAGTGGACCCTGTAGCCAGCAAAGACGTTGCGGGTCTTATGTGGGGAGACAAAAATCCAGTTAATGACAACTTTTGGATGTAATTGTATGTTGAATGGTCATAAGATTGCTGCTTGGGTTGATTTTTACTTTAAGTAATGTTTACAAAAATAGGCATATTGCAACAAAATGACAAACTGCTTTGTGAGCTACATTTGAAAAGGACACATAGTCAATGCTATTACAAAATGTCCATAGCACTGCTGTCACCAATTATATTGTCTGTACCTGTTTATTGTTCCTAGGGATATTTAAAAAGCACCAGGACTGCTTCAAACACCTAGAACCAGTTTGGTCTTTATTATATTTCCAAATTAGTGTTAAGTCTGGAGTCTTGTACAAATAAACTGAAATTAGGTTGAGACAGAAGTAGTAAATTAGAGAAATGCATATTACAGAAGCCTCCGTCGTGGCATTGATGAGTCAAATCAACTTTATGACATCCTACCTGGCTAACTACGGGCTATTGAAATGTACTTTATGTTTTTATCAAGTAAAAATGTCAACGACATGTAGCCAGTCATAAGAATCCATTATAAATTTTGACTGTGTTGCCCTTGAAGGCACAGTGAAGCATTGTTCTTCTTGTTAATAGGCTTTGGCATAATAATATTAAAGTAATTGGGGTCAAGGAAAATTAAATTCCCAAAAGATCAAGCTAAAACTGTGACAAATTGTTCCTAACCTCTTCTGACTAAACCTGGTCCTGGAGTGTGACAGGGAACCAGGAAAAACGCAGTCATTGAAATGATTTCCTAACTCCCAAAAGGGATGTAATGCTGGTAAAGAATGCCAGTCAGGAGTGCCTGACTGGCATTCTTTACTGCTTCCAGTTATTAAAGCATTTTGCACAACCTCCTTGTCCTCTGCAGTCCTCCAGAGCAGTTTAGGTATGGAGATGCTTGACACTTTCTCCCACCTCTGGTCGGACCGTTTTTGTTAGTCCTCTGTGTATGTTGGAGCATGTTGGTGGCAGCAGCAGATGCGGGATCCCTAGGGAGGTGCTGCTGGTTCAGATAAGCGGAGCCTTTCATCAGCGCGGTAGTTTTGGCACATACACTGGTGCAGGGGAGAGCAGCAACTAAATGCCGGGCATTGTTGTTGGTCCAGTCCAGGTGATGGGATGAACGCCGTTGCAGTCATTGACGGAGACATTAGTATTCACTGGCCAGTTACCATGCAGGGAAGGAATGCTGTGATCTGAACTGTCTTCAGCCTTGTTGCTTGGTATGCACGGCCACTTTTTGTTTTTATAAGGTAGACATCAGCTAAATCCTGATGAGTCAGTGTGCAGCTTATGCAGCTTGTCACTATATTATGTTTTCTATCATGTGATTGAAAGTCTTTGTATTTTACAATGTTGGGCAAACAAAAAATATGTTTGAAGATGTTACTCAAGTGCAGCAGACTTTTAAAACACTATATAGACCAACCAATTAATAATTTGAGAACAACAGTTAATACTTACACCCCCTCATTCATTTCATTTCTTCTGTTGTTATGGAAACACGTTATCATATATTTATAAATACAGATTGACACATCACCTGTCCATTATATCAAAATCAGATTTGGAATCATCCAAGAAAATGTACCAAACTATCTTCTGCCAGCACTTTGTTGCTGAGTCGCGGTTAACTTAACGAATTGGGCTTGTTGAAAATACAAAATCTATTGTCCATGTTGAAAATTAAAGAGTCCATATAGAAACTAATACTTAGCAAAGGACCTACATCTAGAAGAAGAGGGACGTATTTTTAGTGCATGTAAAAAACCTACATATGCACATGCTCGACTGGTTGCAGAGGCTTTGAATGGTGAGTGGAGGGAGGCTGACTACTGTCTTCATTTATTTTTTCCTTTTTCCCTGTTTTTTATTCTTACTTTTCTAGATTTCTGCCTCTAGCTGTTCAAGAAACTTCCCCTAATTAATGTGCCTTTCCTCAGTTATAAATAAGTAAAGTCTAAGGTGCAGTCGCATCTACTTAGACCTTTGTTCTCGCACACACAGGGCCTGGTCTGGCTTTGAGCCTGTGCTTGTTGTTTACACTAGGCTTCCTGTGTGTCTGGGCCCCTTGCCCTCTTACATCATCCTATTCGGTGCAGGAGGGACACAACGGGGTGAAGGGGTGATGGGTTAGGCAGTAAGCAATGAGGTAGTTCATTACTCCCCAAGCCCATCCTAAATGAGATGCAGATCCATTCTCCTTGTTTCCTGAACCCCCCCCTCCCCCCTTTGTTACCACCCTTTTTCCTTTCCAGTCCTTTCCTTTCCTTTTATACTCCAAGGCTCAATACTGTTGCCTCACCTCTTGGTGGGCTCATTTACATTTCCCTGGGAATGTGCTGCATTTCCACTCCCTTTATCTATGGTTGTTTTATTTATTTTTATTTTTAAATTTAAAAAAATGGGTACACTTGGGGTTTTCTACAAGCTTTTAGCCAATTTTGTAGGTGGTGTAACACTGGTCATTTTTTCTTCTTATCTGTTTGGCACAATAGGGATGTACATAGGAGTGAAGCTCTTGGCTTCATAAATTTTCCATTATATTCTTACTCTGATTTGTGTCTTGCCAAAAACATTGGCAGAGCTCTGGGATGACAAAAAATGTTTAAAGCTTTCCACTACTTCCATGTATTTCTCACAAAGGACTGCCGGCCAGAGTTTCACATTCATATGCTTTACAGCTCTTCCTGACCGAAAGTATTCCTCCCTGAGTTGCAAACGAGCAGTCGCTGCCATAAGAATGTGCTGTTGTTTGTGCAGTTTGCTGACTCTGTCATATAGTGAGTCATGTGTTTTGCTTTGCTACATAGGATAAGTTTTTGTTATCCTGGATCACAGTTCCCCTGTGAGGTTTATGAACAGGTAGAAATAAACAGCTGTGTGATATATTATTTGAAAGTGCAAACACGTCTGCCTGTCAGAATCTGTGGTTTTTATATTTGTGCTAACAAAAAAGAATTTTCATTGAATTGCAAAGGGCTGTTCGAAGGACAAGCAGAGGTTTCTCACCTCTGCTTCATTTCTTAATAGTTGTTTTTTATTGTTTGAACAAAGAAAATATTTCTAGTCTGTTGTTACTGACATAATTAACCTGGAAGGATTTTTCTGCATTGCAGTTTATGATGTGACTGTTTACGAGGTGGAAAAGGGCTCTGTGGCGTGGGTATTTATACACCTTCTCTAACAAAGTAATATGCTGTGAAATTGGATTTATGCTTAATCACATTTTGTGTGGCAGTAGAACCAGTTGCCCCAGTTTTAACTTGGCCCTTTACCCACAATATCTTTAGTCGGACTGTAAAGCACTAAATTCCTTTGTAATTGTGCTTTGGGGATGAATGTACAATGGACGTCATTAGATTAGCTCTGTGCTTTCCCAACTCAACATTTGAAGTTTCATGCCGTGGTTCCAACTGAAAAATGGGACTGAGTTTCTGCTAATTACCTGCTGATTCTCAACCTGTCATTTTGCTCCCACACTGTGCTTATGCATCCGTGCATACACTCACTTCTGCAGGGATTTCTTTACCATTTTTGCCGGTTTTTATAGATACTTTGTGCCATTCTGTCACTTTTATATGTAAATGTGCTTTAGCTTGGTGCAGTAGGCTTTGTTCAACACCTGCAGTTAGAGAGGCCACGCAGGAGACCTGATGGGGGTAACAGAGATGTGGTTGAGCTGTATGTTGGACCGATGATCATACACGGCATGCTACAGATTCCCGAATGGCCTCTGACCCACTTTACAGAGTCTCTTGGTTTCCTCATGCCATTTAATATGCAGGGGAACAAAACAAAGCATCCACACCAGGACATCATGTTTTTTTGTTGCTCTTAAACATGATTTTCTTTGTAGCTCCAGATTTGTCAGATAAAGTCAATGAGAGATTTTGGATTATCAGACAAATAAAGAGAAACAATTATGTCGGGTTGAATGCTCTTACTACCAAGCTGGATCATTGACAGAGATGCTAGAGGTACACACCGCAGTCAGCATCCTGTGCAAGATTTTATTAGGCTATTGAAATAATGACCAAATGCATTGTGTATTTTTTTTTCTCTGCACTTCCAATAATAAGATGGACCAAAGTGTTTTTCCATGTTCGTGCTTGATGGCGACTCCAGCCTCTCAGAGGAAGCTGATGTGCATTGATTTATGAATAATGTAAGTGACAAGCAGGTGGTCTAATGGCTTTCGGTTGTTGGAAACTGCCGCATAAATACAGAGACGGTGTAGTTATAGGTTAATTAAAAACAGCCTTAGGTGGTAGAGTCTCACTGTTATTGTCTCCCAAAAAGTTGGGAAGATGTTTAAAATGGAAGTAAATATGAAATGCAATGATTTGGCCATTAAACATAACTTTGTATTTTATTTATTTTTCTTTTTAAAGCGTCCTTATCTCGACATTTGATGTTGAAAAGTTATAAAAAAGGCACATTTATCTATGTTGCCTCTTCAAAATAACAGTTCTGAAGACACCATGACGTGAGTCATAATGTAATAGAATTAGGCGGATAATTATCTTTTGGCAATGATTTCACATATAAATGCTCCAAATGAGAACATTTTGTTGTGCAAGAGCTAGATAATTTAATTAGCTTTGCTCAAGCCAGTTTCAGAACATTTACAACACCGAATTTGTAAACTGCAGAATTAGATTAGTGCCATGCGTTTCGTCATTGCATTTAGTTCATTTGTGCAAATATTACTCAAGCATTCTCTTCAAAGCACCACATTAGTGTGTCCCCGTCGTGTTTGCTGTTAGGGGTCATTGCATGGACAGCTTTCCAAATGCACCAGCACCCATTACGTTCAGCTAAAGACATGCAATAGTCCATAAATTAGAGCAATTACTACTAACTACTAACTTAGCAGACTTCTTTGACATTTTTATGTTGAAGGTGATAAGTGGAGGATACTTGTGAACAAACTTGTGTTGACATTCTGTGCACCACTTCACAATTCATTGTGTGCATCCTTGGTTCCTGGCTTTGTGTCTCCTGTGTTTTTATGCAGTTTTGACGGTCAGTGAAATAGTGGAGAACCATCGACATATACAGTACTGTGCAAAACTCTGTTCTCCCTCATTTCTTTATATTTTGTTTCCAAGAAGCCAAGATTTCTTGTTATCTGTTAAGTGCTCTTGAGCAATAGTTACTCAAGCTTTCTGAAAAACCTTTAAAGTTTTTCTTCGGACATTGGCAGCTTTTTCACTCATTTTCAGTCCAGTCCTAGCAAAAAATCCATGGTTCGATCCTGGAAGGAGAGATGAATCTCTTGGGGGTTGCATAAGGGAGGACATGCGGCATAAAAATCTGCCGAATCAAATATGCAGAGGTACTGCTGTGAAATAAGGGAGCAGCCAAAAGTAGACACGCAAATCATTCAAGCGTAAAAAGGCACCTAACTCAAGGAATGAACCAGTGTGGAAGTGTGCACATAACATACAACTTAGCAAAGAACCAATTTTAAATTGTATCTTTAGGCCAATTACAACTACCACCCTCTGACAAAAACACATAGTTTGTTTCCATTTCTTTAGATGAATGTACAAAAAATGGCTTGATGGGGATAAAATAGCATTTTTGCACTATTAAGGTGATTCCCGAGAGCTATAAGCCACAAACTTCACATATCTTGGCAGTGTGCAATATCCTTAAATTTGAAAAAACTGAACAAATGGGGTTCAAAAGAAGAAATGGCAGGTCTACAGAAACTATCTACAGCAGATGAACAGTCAAGAAGGGAAATGGGGAGAAAAGGCATGCCAAATAACACAAAACTGGGCTAAAAATCAGTGTCAGCTGAAAACATAGTTGTTTAATTCAAACTGGGGAAAATTAACTCATTTTCCTCATTTTGTGAGTGCACATAAACTTCTCCCAGTTATCTGGTAGCCAAGTTAGTCAGAGCGCTGTATCAATCAACCCTTGTTTCAGTCTCTTGATACACAGCAGCAGTCCTCTCCCTCAACTCCCATCCGGTTTTTCTACAGAGAGCCTCAGGTTTCATTGCTATTCCTTGTCACTACCACCTACATAACAGAGTATTCTATGTTGTCATTCTCTTCATCACTGCCAATATACAGTACAGTAACCCCGTCACCAGCTACACACAGTCCTAAGTGTTAGTTCTTTGTGGTTCCAGTTCCCAGGTGTATGGAAAAGTGCTCACAAGGTATAATGTGCATCTGTTAGAGCTGTACCAGTTCCTACCACGTTTGGTAGTCTAGCTGTCATATCTGCCCTCTGGGATGTGCGAGAGAAAAGGGACAGATGATAAATTCCAAGATTAGGTTTGTGTGACTCATCACCTGAGACTTCACGTCATCACCTGAGACTTCACAGTGGTGCAACACCTGAGGTTCTGTGTAGCCAAATATTTAGCAGGGTTTGATTACTAAATCACAAGAATAGTTTTCTGTGCAAAGACATAATCTGGATGACTTAAACTGACCAAATCCAGTAAAAATATCCCTTCTTGTTGTATTACATTGTGTAATTTCCTGTGGTATTTTTTTCCCCTTTGAAACATTATTGGCTCTTATATTAGTCTTTTTTACGCAGGCTTGCACTGAACAGATTTTAGTGCTCATCGTCTACGTTCCGCCTATCTCACCACCATCCCCCGTCTTCAGTTCCGCTCTCACTGTCATTGCAGTGTTTTTGGCTGCTGTCCCGTTGCTATGCAGAGACCACAACAATGGCCCCTCTCTGTCACCGCACATCACTGCCTGAGGAATGCTTATTTAATAGTGGCATGCTTTGACAATGAAAACGCATTGTCTTGTCTCCCAGCTGAACTCTTTCATAGACTCTTACTGCCTGTCAGTCTTTGTGCAGTTCAGGTTCATCAGCAACAGGCTTCATTTCCCAGATTTTTTACGTAGCCTGTCTATATGCCAAGCAGAGTTCAGACAACCTCCGCCATATGTCTTTATTACTTCTTGAATGCTACCAAGTGTCTGTAGTTGCAGTAGTTAGAGGTTGACCAACTCTCCTGGATGACACTTATCCATACAGACTGTTTTCAGGTTTTTACGGACAAGGCAGCAGACGTACAGACGTGTTCGTGTGTGTGCGCGCATTGAGTTCCACAGTCCATTTAAGGCTTAAGAGGCACACTGTACAGTTTACACAAAAACTGATCAATTCCCTTTGAAGCTGCACAGAATTGGCCTCGCTGCTGATTGTTCCTTTTCTATGCAAACTGTTGAACAGCACAGCATTTGTATAGTAAATCTTCAGCGCACTCACTGTCTTGGTGTGACAGCCCCCAACTGTCTGTGCTGTTTTTGGGTAAGTCTGAATAATTTACAGCATGTTGCCCCAGTGTGTACCTTCAGACACTATACAGAAGACACTGTTCCCCGACATGGTTCCACGGGGAGTGCAGGGATACAGTGCTGAGTGGACAAAGCCAAGTGTCCCTGCCATGAGGGTCTTTGTTTGACCGTCAAAGCCTGAGCAAACTAATGTTTGAGTTAGAGATTCAAGTTCAGCAGCCTGCCAAATGTGAGTCATAGTGCTATTAGTGAAGCTGCTGTCCTAAAAGGCCACCCCAGATCCCCCCCTCCAAAAAAAAAATAAAATAAAAAAAAATCTGCTGAACCTAAACTGGGTGCTCCTGAGTTGTTTTCATTAAAAAAGAAAGTTTAACTATTTTTGGATAGATGATTACTCGGATTCTGTTTTCCAATGACTCAATAAAATCATCAGGATGCCAAAAAGCAATTACATTGTTTTGCTCTGCCAGGGACTCGGGCTATTTGTACAGGCCAGTCTGTCGATAAATCGGTAGCACAGTAGAAATGCTATTATGTGTAGGAACAGAAAAGGAGGCTTTGGACTTATCATCTTGTGCTTCTTGACAAATGGCGCAATCTCTGCAACTGACAATATTGTTCAGTCTTTGAAAGAATTTTGTACAGAAACAGAGACATCTCACTCCTTACTTTTGCAGTGTTCAGTTGGATTATTTTCTTTCAGTGGTGAGAATGTTGTTCTTAAAGATCCTCTCCTATCAGTCGGCTCCACCTCACACTTCAAGAAATTTACGTTATGCACACTGAACTACTTCATAGGCTCAGTAGCACATGGAATGAAGATAAACAGGTTGAGTTACGTATTTCTGTTACCTTTTGGCTCTTCAGTTACTAACTTCATTTAATTTTGTATTTTTCTGTTCAACCAGCTCCCTGCCCAGTTCTAAACACAAACCCTGTGAGACCTGAGCCAGAGGGGGAAAGCAGTCCTTTGAAGACGGACAACACCCAGAGGATGGATTCTCCAGCTAAGAAAGATATAGACCGAAGACGGACTACCCCTTCAAAATCTGACGTTATCTCTCGATCACCTGCGTCACCAGCATCACCAGCCCTCAAGTCAAAACGAGGTAAGCAAAAGTGAAAAGTTGAACCTTTTTTGTTCCTTGTTCCTTAGATAACGTTTAGCTGCTTAAAATTAATGGAGGCTGAATTTGGCTTGACTGGTAATGGTACAATTACATCTGCATTAAGCTGGAGTGAACTTGGCTCTCTTGGGCCAGTATCTGAGTCACAGTGACCACAGGCTTTCAGACACAAAGCAAAATCCAATAGAGCTGCTGCAGGTTATCTTTATGTGTTGGAACAGTCGCTGCACAGGATGTTATGTTATGTGAGAACAGCTTAGCCTGAACTATATTAGCATGGAAAATATCTCTGCAGGATATGAACAAATTAGCTTTTGGTAAGCGGATAGCTATTGGTGATCACTGCTATGCACTAATCTCCAATGAAAGGTGTGCAGAAGTAACCTATATTGAAATTTCCATTTCAAAGAGTTATTCCAAGAAGGCATTGAGGTTTACGTGGGTTTTGCACTATAGTTGTTCCAGTAACTGTCTTTCTCTTTAAAAAACCTTTTCTTTTTTAAAAGCCTTTTTTCTTTTTATTCTTCAGCTAATAACACATTTACCACGGTCATGATCTTTATTCTCATAGAGTGAAGTGACAGGAATACACCCCCACAAGTTCCAGATGTCTCCCAATCCTGTAAAATGCTGCACAGCTGGATACCTTCTTATGGTTTTTGCCACATGAGTTATATTGAGACTTCTTGGTTTATTTGCCAAAGTCTGCCCTGTCCTGGGTCTCCAAACCTTATGTAAGGTGTGCACCTTGCACACAGATATCATGAAAATGATAAGCACTTTTTAAGGAAACTGCCTTTGCTGTTTAAACATTTTTGCTAGACAGCTCAGTCTGACAGCTGTCCAAAAGATTCTGGTTGCTTTGCTTCTTGCAATGTTTGTTTCAGTGTTGTGATTATGCCAGATGTTAATGGTGGCAAAGGCCAAATTGTTAACTTAGTGAAAGTCTCTTAAGCATGCTCATTTTCTTGCATCCCGACTACTACCCCAGTAATCCGTATATCCTGCGTTGCTCCATTTGTAAAGTTTGGAGCCAAAGAAATAACAGAACTGACATTTTAAGAGCAAGCGTGAACAGTCTGGAGCTCAGACGCCACACCTCGTAGTATTTTCTAGGCCAGTTTGTTTTCCTCTTGTACATGTGACTTTATGATTAACATGGTGGCGAGTTGCGAACATCAGCAAGTAACACTTACCAAGGCCACGCACGTGGCATTTCCAACATACTATAAATATCAATGTAGGTCAGGGGTTGTTCTTAGCGGAGGCTGCATGGCAGATTGTTTTCGTCTTCATGATTTACACCTCCCCCTATTCGATGTTGCTGAGGAGTGATTTCCTTTGTGATTGATGCTGAACATCTGGACCGTAAAGATCGAGGAGGATGATGTAGACTAAAGGCTCAAGAATGCCTTCTGTCTCACTGTTCTCAGTGGGTGGTTGTTGGCTGTGGTAGAAATGGTATTTCACAGCAATTCATTTGGAGAGTCTGCAGAAATGAGTTGCATTCATACTGTTGGGGGAAAAACATGCAAATAATTAACCATTGCCCAACTGAAATCTCTAATTCAGAACTCAAAGTTTTAGTGAAAATGGTGTATTTCACCTGTGTGTACACCTGTTTTAACATCTACTATAAGTGTTCATTTAATATGGGTTACCAACCACATCTTAACACACTGTTCCACTGACTGTTTTTGTTAGTTGTAAATTATCTTTATTAATATATTCTTTGGCTCACATACCAAGACAAAGTGCGCCTTTGACTTGTTTGAGCATTTTTCATTAGACATGCCCAAGATTTAAATTACTGTGTCAGAAAGCTATGTGTATAAAATTTATATATAAATATCCAAGTTACCCACACTAAGAGATTTCTGGTATTTGCCACATGCTGCTGCTTCTATTTTGATTAGATTGGCTTGCTGGCAGAATTTTCTTATTTTTTTCCTGTTGTATCTTAATCTAGTTAATAGAATACACATTATCTGTAGCCCTAGGTTGTGCATCAGTGTTGGCATTTTGATGTTAGTCATTCAGTCAGTTAGTTTCCTGTCAATGCATTATGCCATGGATTTTCTTGTGGAGCCATTTAGAGATTAAAAAGCCATCGCTGCAATGACTTTATAGTGGTGAAAAAGGCATTCATTGTATTTCTGTTTCTATGAGGTCAGATGCATCATTGATGCCTCAAGTCAGTTTGCAGCTGAGGATGGTTTGAAATGGAGTGGTTTTCTGTGGGGCTTTTAAAAGACTGTAGAAGTTATGATTAAATGATGTATTCTCTATATCTTCAAAAGGTGCCCTTGACTAGTTGGCTTTAACTGATATCTTAGTAGGTGCGCTTCAAATAGATGCTTATGTACTGGGAGATGCAGTGCTAGAAATCTGCAGATACTGAATCATTCTCAGGCTTTCATGGTTTGTTAGTTGTTTCAAATGTGCAAATCTGCTTCTTAGCTGCTTTTTGCACCTGCAAAGAAACAAGTACATGCCCAAGATTTAAAATACTGTTTCAGAAAGAAACTGAACCCTGAGTTGCTCCTGATGCGTTCATCGGGGTGTGAATGTGTGTGCAAATGTTAGATAGAAAGAACCGTGTGTGTGTGTGTGTGTGTGTGTGTGTGTGTGTGTGTGTGTGTGTGTGAGAGAGAGAGAGAGACGGTGAGTGAATGGGTGAATAAGACATGCTGGATGAAGCATTTTGAGAGTAGAAAAGCCCTATATAATAACCAGAATTTCTGGAGATGATTTAATCAGTTGGGGATGATGGAAGTTGATACCTATCATTAATCCTCTTTCTTCTGCCTTCATTCTAATCTTAGATACCACGAAGTCAGAAGACAGGCAGAAGCTTGCAAAAGAGCGGCGAGAGGAGAAAGCGAAATATCTTGGTAAGTAAAAACCAGGGATGGGAGGCCATTTCTTTTAAATGTGTAGAGAGCTCCACCTGGTGTTAGGGTGGAAGAGGTTGTTAGCAATTGTTTGGCTACTGGCTTGGCTACAAAAGGCATGCTTGATATTATACACATGGACACTTGGAGACGATAAAAAGGTAGTTTGGACTTCTACAGAAAATGGGCCATAATCAGTAAAAGTCAAGCCACCATTTTACCAGAGACAAGTGAGCATCTGTTTTCTGCATGCATGCTGAAACAGTCTTGAGCACTGTCAAGACACTTATTTATTGTTTTTGTATGAACAAAACCATTGCTTTAGCTCAACTGATATACATCACATTTTTACAAAAATGCTGCACGAATGACAAAAACTTACATTTGGACTGCGATGGATATTTTATGACATATGCAACGAGTTGTGAAAGCCAAGAAAGTGCCCCAACTTACACTGATGCATTTTCAAGAAATGTCACAGCTCTACGTTTAGCATCTATGAGTTCTCTTTTTGTTTAACACATGGCTCTCACATTATCACTTGGCTACTTGCCATGCACTGCTTTGCATGATTGACAGCTGCCTCTATCTTCTCTCTCACCCTTTACTCCTGCAGAAGAGCTCAGCAAGTCGCAAGGTAAGCCACTCACCTGTGTTTTTGTGGTGGTGGTGATGGTGCCAATGAAGACCCTTTTTGATCATTCAGTTTCAGCTTAATAAAGTTCAGTAGTAATAACTAGAGCTGGGGAATGTACCAAAAGCTCAGTGATCCTGCCTATAAAGAGAAGCAGCATGTAGAATAATGACTACTGTTTCACATAGTGTAACAAAAATAAAGCTTTATTCATAAATTTTTAAGGCATAATTACACTTTTTTAAAAATATATCAAGTTAAGTGCTGCAAAGACAGAACTTGCATATTGACTTTTGGTAATAAAACCCAACCCTAGAGCCTTTTCCTTTATTTAATCCCCATAATGTTTCTTGTTTTAATTCTCCTCTTTTCCTGTGACAAAAAATGTAGAATTTCGCCCTCCCTTTCTCTGAACATCATCAATATGTCTTAAACAAAAATCATGTGCTCACTAAACCATCATTTACGTGTGAAAAACCCTGTTACTTAACAGGAAGTTGTGGGTGACAAGAAGCCCGCCCTTACACTGACTTCTGTTTATCCACGTTCTAACAGCAGTCACCACAAATCTCTTTGGATTTAAAAAAAATGTACAAACACCAAGCCACAAAACCACCATGATAATCATCTTACTGGATGAATTGATGGTTTGCTGCCGAATTTATCTTGGCTGTGAAATTATATATAAACAACTTTATGTTGCCAAACAGGACAAAAAAAAGTTCAAAATGTTCTTAAAAGGGAAAATATGTAAATTGGTGTTCAGATACCGAGCTCAGTTGTATATCACCCAGCTTGTGGTTGTTGTCACACTCGTACTTTCTGTAATGCTTTGTTGTCTAATCCAAATGTGTGTCCAATGGCAGTAAGATGAAGTCAGCAGACTTCATACTGTGGATCAGTCTAATTGGGTGATCACTGTGGTACGCCAGATGGTAGGGGTCTGATCTAATACTCTCAGCCAGCTTGGGATAAAAGATGAGATCCTGCCAAAGCCTGTGTTTACAATATCAGCTTAAGAGATCTTGGCCATACCATATTGCCAGAACCATTTCTAGTAGCAGAGGTATAAGTAGAGAAAAAATCTACATATACGAGCTCATCTGCTATTGGATTTGTTCTGTTATAGTTGCATAGATAGATGCTAGTCTCATACCTTGTCCGTCTTGGTGAGAAGGTATAAATACTTAATGTACCAGGGTTAGCGCAGCCCTTTGGCAATAACTATTTAATGGCCATACTGTAGCAGGTCTAGATGCTGCTTGTCAGCACTGATCATTGTCAAGAGAGAGTTGAGGAATGTCAGTGTCACTCTGGTTCACTGTAACCATGAAGACCCCAGCCAATATCCAGCTCATTTCCTCCTACAACCCACACTTATATTCTGAAAAACCATTAGAACTGCGAGAGAATCAAATTTGAAAATGTAATCAACAAATGTCACAGACCTGACTTGCATGGAAAAAGTGGGAACACTTGTGTCACTATAAATATGTGACCTAAAGGTTTCCCTTCTGAGAAGGGAGGAAACACTGGATGTGGAAAACTGTATTTGTAGGCGCTGGGATCCATTTCCTCCCCCTACTCGTCTCATCACTGCACAATAGGTGAATTATAAAACAGTTTCCACTGTGCTCTACTTAAAGTTCCCTAAAGCTTTAAGTCAGTGGAAGGTAGAGTTAAGGTATGTCTCAAATCGGGGCCATCGAACTCTGGGACCTGAGATATGCACTGCAGCAGTTAGACGTGTTTGCTACAAGATGCTGGCAAGCAGTGCCTCAGTATAACTTTTATAAATTTCAGTTTCTCTAGCCTCCAGCGCCTGTGCAATTATCCATCACTTTAATCTGAAATCCACTACCAGTTGATTTTGGTGCATCGAGTGCTTTAAGGCGCAAAGCTTTACTTCTTTGAAAATCTGATTGTTCTTGGAGGTTTGTAGTTTAAAGAAATACGAGAGTTGTGTACACAGAGAGGCAGCAACAAAAGCCTTCACGCTGTTTTTGAATGGCTCGGTGACAAAGAGGTGATTTCCATATCAAAGTGTGTGGTTTACAGAAGTTGAAGTTTAAGCTGTATGCGATTACGATGACATAAAAATGTCAGTTCAGAAGTCCTGCATCCATCTAACCTGGTTTTATGCAGTATTCAATGAAGAAGTCAAGTAATTGAATTTATTTTTTCCAGACTCATAAAGAGGTTTGATGTGAAGAGCAACATTTCTTTTTCAAAGATTGCTTTATGTAATGTAAAACATCAGAGTTGCTTGATTTTGGCACTGCTTCAATCTTGGGATTTTTTTTCTCCCAACATATCAAATAGTTACTCTCAAAGATAGTGGAATTGGGGTGATATATATTATATACTATTATATTATAGAACAGGGGAGGGAGACAAGACTTTTCTTTTTCAGCATTCAACTGGAAAATATCTTTCTCTCCTGACTATATTATCTGCCTTCTCTTAGCGGCCAAAAAGACCCAGTGGCTGGAGAAGGAGGAAAAGGCGCGGCAGCTCAGGGAGCAACAGCTAGAGGAACGACGCAGGAAGCTCGAGGAGCAGCGGATCAAGGCGGAAAAGCGGCGAACGGCCTTGGAGGAGAGACAAAAACAGAAACTAGAGAAAAACAAAGTATGTTTGGAAAAGCAATACATGTAATGTGATGCTTGGGCACCTTTGAAAATGATAACTGCTAGATTTTAAGGTGAAATTTCAATGCAGTCTGTCTTTGGAACAGCACCTGAACTAGGTCAGCTGCTAGTTTCAGTTTAGGGATTTAGGACTTTAGTCAGGGACTCATCAGCTACACAGGATTCATCCGTTCTGGCTGCTCAGTTCACAGACATACATACCATCACTCCATATAGACTTAAAATCAATTCACATGCTAAAGACTGATATCTGTTCTTGTATCCGTTTCAGGAACGGTATCAGGCGGCCATCAACAGGTCAACAAAGAAGACGTGGGCAGAAATTCGACAGCAGAGATGGTCGTGGGCTGGTGCACTAAGCCAGAACTCAAGCCAGAAAGAGGGTGAGTATACTGGTGCCTCCTAGATAATGTAGATATTTTTGAGGAGAAAATTATCTTGCCACAGTCAGATATCCTGCAGTATTACTTGTATCAGTTATACTTGGATCTGTTTTTTTTAAATGGGCGTTTCATGCTTCTGCTATAGCAACCTTGCATGATCATTGTTCAAAATGGTCCCTATTTACCTTTGTTTGTTTCATCTGCTGTTTGAAACAAACTATTTTAAGTCTTTTCCTCTTCCTTTTTAGTCAGCTTTGTTCTGATTGGCTGCCTCTTGTAGACAGAAGATGGGGAAAAGCAGTCGGGTTGGTCGTTTACGCTCACACTCAGAACCGCATGTCTGTGATAACCTTATTAAAGATATCTGTGGTTAATGACATTCATGGCAAAGAGTAGGGGAAAAGCTGTATGAAATTAAGAGTTTAGAGCAGCCTGAAGTCTGTGCTGTTGGCTGATATTATTTCAAACTTTGGCCAACATTATGTAGACAAAATATGACAAAATAAAGAAACGGATGACAGATCTACTTTAATGATGCAGTTTAACATAATTGCACATCAAATTCTCCTTCACTTTCTCTTTTTTTCTGCTAAAGTCGGTCATTTGGCCTGTAAAATATTACGGCTATTATAGTTTTCCGAATCGCGTGGTGGTCAATTTTAAAATGGCATACATTCAGTCTTGGTAAAGCAGACATCAATATTTGTTTGATGGATTTAATACCAAACAAATATTTGATAGTATTAAACCAGCAAATCTTTGGTCATTCCTTGTGAAAAATAACAGTAACACCATCAAAGCATTTAGATAGATCAGAAGTGCTGCAGTATGAAATCGGTGGATTATCACCTTGTTCAGATGATACACCAAAACTAATTTTATTGCCTGCTTCTTATTCCCAGCTTAGACACTTGCAGTGTTATCACAGGCAGATGATGCCAGCAGACTGCCAGCAGTACTCTGTTATATTTTAAATTGGGTATGTCTTTACTACATCAGTCACGCTCTTCCTCCTTGAACGCACCATTTCTGTCAGTACGCACTGTTTTGTCTCTTGAACACACTGCTACGGGGCTCTTAGCCACTGATCATGACCAGACTGTATTGATTGCACAAAGTGTTTATGTGTTGCAGTAAGTAGCACGGCACCACTGACTAGCAACAGGATTAAATTTGTTGTATGTAATTGCTTAATTTGTGGCTAATAAGTGTCTTGACAGTCCAACAGCCAATTAGATCAGAGCCTTGGTATGTCTTGGCAGTACGCTTTGATGAATGCTTCTGTCCCGTGAGCTCCTGTGAACTTGAAGTGTCCGATGTTCCATCTCATGCCATATAATCGCTTCAGCCATATGCCGGGCGAATTATGGACACTCAAACCAATCTCCTTTTCCCTCCTCACTCACCAGCCTGCTGTCGGTCAGATGGTGAGAGTAAACAAGTGTAAATAGGCTCCAGAGGAACATTTGAGAGCTCTAGATGTTTGTTTTTTTTCATTGGAAATGCTCAGATGTATACATCTTAGCCTCAATCAAAGAGCATACTGCATCATGTGCTGGATTTGTGTGTTTAAACCCACAGTCATGCTCGGCCGACTTAAATACTGCACCTCCGTTACCGCTAAATTGTCCAAGTCATTTGGAGAAAGAGAAGGTTTTCCATTGCTTGAACTGTGTTTAAGGAGTATGAAATTGGGACAGATACAAGAATTGCACATGGATGGTTGCTTTTCTGAAGTGCCAGTTTACCTCAACAGCTTTGAAATTAGTTTACATTTTCCTGTAGCCACTGCCCATCACATGTTTCCCTTTTAGGGTTGTATTTAATGTGCCAGTCTTTTCACTGGGTTTGTTTTAGTGGCCTGAAGAGGCAGTTTTTAAAGGTTCCTCCTATACTTGACTTGCAATAGCAGATAAATGCAGATATTGCCTTATTTAGTTAATGTGGCTGTCTTATGAGAGTTGCTTGCACCCAGATTAGATAAATTGAGGGTGAGTGCTTATAAGTTGCATCACATTTAGTTTAAGTGTTCGTAACGCCTAAAAAAAATAACTTAGAAATAGAAGTCATGTCCAGGTTACGTTAAAGAATCCACAAACATCATTGGTGGTGGTTTTATCTGGAGTTACTTGCTCACCACAGAAATTGTGCTGATAGAAACTGTACAGAGGAAGTGGTACTTCTTGGAAAAGAAACTCTAAGAAGCAAAACAAAAATAATATTTCTTTCACTTCCACTTTATTGAGATGGCAGAAAACAATATCTGATTGTAAGAGTAATAATACTGTGCTACAGTACAGTTAGAGTTTGGTTATCTGACACCTTGTTAGGAGTAACAACAAAAAAGAAATACCATTCTTTAAAAGCATGTTTTGTGCCACGGGTGGTCTGTCTGTACACTTAAAGGCTTGCAGAGGTGAATAGATCTCTTCCCATCTGCATGTTTGCAATCAATGGATGGTATTGTGCGGTCAGCACACAAGAATAGCCTTGGATGGGGATGGATTACACTCGGTGTAGTTGCCTTTACAGTGAGTGGGTATAAATTTGTAAAGGCATCACCTCAGCATAGCCCATATGACGTCACACAAGCTCCACATCTTCTTCTCAAACCATGTGACCTGTGTGAACATCTGTGTGGCGCTCTCTTGGCTTCTTAGGCAGATGCTCTGTTTCAACGGTCAACCTGCCCAAACACGTGGACTCTGTTATAAACAAGCGACTCTCCAAGTCCTCCGCCACGCTCTGGAACTCCCCCAACAGAAGTAAGGCTACATCTGGAATGCCCCGCTCCTGTTTTAAATGTCCATCATTCTGACACTGCCAGCACTACCGAACCCGTCCATCATTGTCTTCTATTTTTTTTCAGTTACTTCTTCCCCTTTGATTTCAATCCCCTTCTTGCTTGATGGTTGACACTTGACCCATTTCCATCTTCCAAAATCACAAGTTTTTTTTTTTTTTTTTTTTTTTTTTTTTAGCAGGTACTGTTCCTCTGTACTGGTAGAAAAAAAATAGATGGGTAACTTCCTCACTTGCCTCTTTTCTCTCTTACTCATCACAGTTAGAAATCCCAAACCTTACTCATTCTACATCTTACACCCAAATGAGACTCATGATTCTGCTTCTTCTCTGTTTGTGCCCAAGGCTGTCTACAAAAGAATTACCGATAACCCGTCCTCTCTTTGGTAGTACCTAAGCGGGTCAAGGTTACAGTGGACACATATACTGGCCTATTTGTCTTCTTAAAGTGGCACTGGTGTGTTATTGGTTTTATTGTATGGTTCTTATGGATTGTATATGTAGTTTTGCACTACGCTTTTACACTTTACATGTGGCGTTGGGTGAGGAGTAACATTTCTGGTTTAACCACAAATATGAGCTGAGATATAACAAACCTCTGGTTCACGGCATCCCATTATCATATGTCTTTGGAGATAATTGAAAAGACATATTGATTATTTTATTTTTCCTTCTTGCAGTGCGCAGCCTTGCACTGAGTCCATGGGAGAGCAGCATAGTCGACCGGCTGATGACACCAACTCTTTCTTTCCTCGCCCGGAGCCGCAGTGCCGCTAGTGTCCTCACAAATGGAAAAGACGGTCGTAAGTTTTCTTTTTTTTTTTTAAAGCCTCAAATTAGTTTTATGTTGCCTTCAGTGTGAATATAGTGAATACACTATTAGTACTATTAGTATATAAATGTTGGCAAGGTTTAATTATTTGTTGCTCTGTTCTTTAGACTCTCCTCTCTGCCCTCGTTCAGCCTCAGCAAGTCCGTTGACCCTGTGTGCCCATCAGCCGCACCACCGCTGCTCTGACCGCTGGAGGGTGACGTCCAGCTCACCAGATATCACCCAGCGTCAACGCAGGCGGAGCTCCACACCTGTAAGTCTGCATAATTACCTATATGACATTATTATATAATCTATATACCAAGATCTATATACCAGAAACAGATATATCTATATATCTGTTCCTTTTTGCTTTGCATGTTGATATTTTCCATCCTTCTTATACAGATGGATAAAAACAAGAAGGAAAAGAAAGACAAAGAAAGGGAGAATGAAATGGAAAAAAGTGCCATCACTAAAGAAAAAGTGCTGAAGAAGAGACAGTCTCTACCCAGTATGAGACATAGACCTGATCCAAGGTAAAACATTTAACAGATTTAATATTGGCTTCAATATTTCCCCACTATCAGTACTGTGAGTTATATATATTTTATGGCTGCAATTCAACATTTTTATTCCATTTAGTTACAAAATGTCAAAAGAATATCAACACGTTTTGAGTCGAACAGAGAAATTTAAGCTTTTCACATTTTAGTCAGATATCAGCTCACAGATCAGTCAGTAAATCATCTAATCACTTCAGACCAGGATGATATTATAGTAGAGCTAACTGGTGCTATCAATCACTTATGATGAAGAATAATCCAGTGAAATTACAAAAATGAAGCTAACAATAAAGACTGAACAGACTGTATAGCATACCTATATAGAAATCAGTGAGGGGATAGCATATGTGTCAACTTATTTATAGGGTAGACTTTTCTTGGATAGTCAACACATCAGCAACAATCCCAAGTTAATCATATTTGGTGGCCAATTTCATACATTTTTTATTTTTATTTATTTTATCTGTGGATGAAAATATTCACTATATATATTACTATAATATTTTACTGGTGACCTTTCCTTCACCTCTTATTTTGAAAGTTCAGATGTTGCTAACCAGCTAATCCAGACCCTGGACCATGTGGTGCATGCGTGGAAGTATCCACATTTGGCACATATAAACCAAAATAAATCACAGAAGCCTGGGTTCAACACTGAACATTTCCAATAAATGCCTGGCCTCTGGGAAACCTGGCAAAACGCTTCAACCCCCATGTAAAGTCAAAATGTTAAAGCTGCCATCTCAGTTTAAAGTTTACATTATTCCATAACCTTAGAACCAGTTAGGAAATCTAAAATATAATAACGCACCCTTTTTACTCTTTTAAATACGCAGCAACAAAACCTGCATTGTAAACCAGATTAACCTTGGATGCACCTGACCTGCAGCCTGTTTCTGGTCAGTGACTGGGTTTGTTTGGGTCTGTGCTGCAACGACTTCATATTTCATGCATTGCTTGAGGATACGCATTGAGTGAATACCCAAGAATTTACCCTCTAATTCCCCGGTCCCAGAATAAATGACATCCATGACAGAAGGGATAGAAAAGAAGAAAAAAAATCAATTTCTTTTGACTCAACAAAAAGGCAGCAAAGAGCTTGGCAGAGCAGTCAGCGCCAGAGGCTCAAGGGGGGAAAAAATCTTCAGCATAATGGATGTTGTTCCTCCAAGTGCTGCATTGCTGGGATGCTAACTGATAATGCACTATAAGGGATGATGCAATGTTTGAGTGCTTTGACTGCTGAGAACGTGTGCTGATGTCAGAGTTTCTTGAGGACGTGCCATTTTAAGCATTTCAGGCCAGGTCTAAATAAATAATGTGGTATGAGAGAATAATGCTGAGAATTGTTGACACAATTTTCCATCCTTTGGCTTTTGTTTTTATGTTTTTCCAGTCCTAGTCCTTTATCAAGACAACGGCCAGCATCCCCTGCCACACCCAAGGGCAGAACTGCCTCTCCCAGCCCTGCTGCCTCCCCCAAGCCTCCATCAACACGCGGAAGCCCCGCAACCCCGAAGGCCCGGCCCAAAAGAGCCAGGACCCCTGCCAGGATAGACCACCGGACCTCTTCACCTGCCCCTCTTGAGAGAGTGAGACAGCCCCACAGGCCAGCCACCCCAGAAGAGAAAAAGAGTGAGTACAAAAAAGAGTGATAATCATGTCCTTACCAGACTGGACTATAATTGATTTCAAATCAAACACTTCACAGACATGCAGTTAGTGAAGTGAGGTTAATTCTAAATTGCCCAAAGTGAGTTTGGATGGTTGCCTCCGTCTCTCTGTGTTAGCCCTGTGGCAGACTGGTGACATAGTTCAATTATGAACAGCTTCTCTCTATTTTTATTGTGTTCCCAAAGAGATTCCCTCTGCCTCTGACTGAACAGAAAACACATCCAGTGAAATTAAAACGGAGGTCAAAGATTACCATCAAGCGTAATTAGTCATGGAAATAAAGGGCGCACACTGAATGAGCCACACAGAGATCATGGTCTGGGTCTTCTCACACACAAAGCTAAGAGGCTGTGCTAATCAGTCTTAAATATATAATTACTGCATTTGTAGGGTGAATGGCCATGGTTGTTTACAGTTTAATAATAATTAACAGGCATCTCTTTATGAAAGCAAATACATCTTGTTTCTGGGACTCTCCTCTTACAATACTTTTATTTGTTTTAGGTTCCCCTGTGGCTCCTGCCATTGTGGTATCCTCAGCTACTGCCAATGCATCAGTCACAACCAGTGCCGTTTCCTCCTCGCCTGAGCCAGCCCATTACTCTCCCTCTGTCCGTGCAGTGTCACCTGCACCCTCTCCATCCGCCAAGCCCATGGCAGGCACGAATGACCCAGAGGAGGCGGCTCGTATTCTGGCAGAGAAACGCCGACAGGCCCGAGAGCAGAGGGAGAGGGAAGAGCAGGAACGCCGCGAACAGGAAGAGAAAGAGAGGTCAGCTGGTTTTTAAAATGCATGCAAAGACAAAACAGTTCCTATACAGTGACTATACAATTCTGTGTCAATGGTTACATGTAAGGCAAATCATGAAGGGCTGAATGGACTATCCAAGCACATTCAAGATGAATGAGTCTTCACTCTGCATTATCTCCAGATGTGTAACCATCAGGAATTTTGATTTTGACCATAGCAAGTAACTATTTACTCCCTGGAAACTGATTTGATCTTTTGTCGGCACTCTTAATTCCAGTTGTTTCCTTTCTCGTTCCCATTGCTTACACTAAGAGTAAATGCAATCACTTCCATTTTAAATTGTTTATAACATTCAGAGCATTTGGCAGATGACTTTGTAGATTAAATGTCTTTGAAAAAGAGATTTTAATCTCAAGAGACTTTATGGTTAAATTAAAAAAAATAATCTTATCTTAACCTTGCATCCAAACACTTCAGGATCCTGAGAGAGGAACGCTTAGCGAGGGAAGCAGAGGAGAGACAACGCAGGGAGGAGGAGGCACGAGCCATGGCTGAGGAGCAGAGGAAGAGGGATGAAGCGAAGAGGCTGCAAGAGGAGAAGGAGGCTCAGGAAAGGGCCAAAGCCGAGCAGGAGGAGAACTTACGGCTGCAGAAACAGGTATGCTGTCAACCATCCCCTGGTTTCCAGAAGAGTATCAAGTATATTTAAAGGAGGATTCTCCAGGTCTGGTTAGTCAGACGAGCATAAAACGGGACAACAGTCATAACTAGCTGACAACTCACTGTATAGCCACATCATTCCAATTTTTCCCACCACGCCAAAAACATACACGGAAAACAGTGAGGCCTTTTCCTGTGCTGCTCACACTGTCCTTGTCTGATATCAGGTTCATCCTACAAACCCAGTCACCTTTTTTGAGATGTTGTTGTCTTTTAAAGGTAAATATTAATCCGATCTGGTGAACACGGAGCCAGACTGAATGTGGCCCCTTTAACCTTTCAGTCTGCCAGATAATCTGCCCGAACAGTATTGATTCTTCTTGTGTTTGCGGAAGTCATTGCTGAGAACCAGATGACAATGAAGCTTGATAAGCAGAGAACAGATTCCTGATTAAACAGAGAATGTGGCTATTCATTAGCGTGATCGATTACTCTGGAGTCATGATTAAGTGTGTCACTGCCATATCTATGTACGTTGCTATCAGATCAGGGTGCTTTGTCTCCCCCGTGTGGTTTGTCATGGAAGTGGCATTTCTGGTTAAACACAATTCAGTAGAATTATGCAAAGACTTAAGTGTTGTCTTTCACTTTGAATCGCCCCCATGAAGCTGTAAATGTTGAAAATAGATCCTTTTGGCTCAAAGGTACAGAAAAATATCCCTTTTGTGGTTGTAGACAATAATTGCAGGGAGCAACCACACCCTTGTTACGTAAAAGGCATGTTATTTTGGCTGACGTTTTTTCCCCCTTCTGCTGCCATTAAAGTTGTGGTTGGATTTTTGCTTGTGTGTGTTTCAGAAAGAGGAGGCTGAGGCTAGAGCTCGGGAGGAGGCGGAGAAGCAGCGCCTGGAGAGGGAGAAACACTTCCAGAAGGAGGAGCAGGAGAGGCTGGAGAGGAAAAAGGTAGGGCCATACATCTGTCCTGCCAATGTTGTTTCTTTCAGCCAAGTAACTGAATTCCAAAAAGGAAATGGATATTTATGGATTGTAAAGGATCATAAATGCAAAAATATCCTAGCTTGGATTTTTTGGGAATAAATTCTTTTTTAAAAAGTCCAAAGCAAATCTACGTTGTTTTTTTCCTGACTGGCCTGTAGTGCCATTTATCTTTTTTTGGTGGGGGCTGGACTGTGTAGTAGATTGTAAAAATGTCTGCCTTCTTTTGAATATAACGGAACTAAATAACACTCGTGCTTGGCGCTCAATATATGCAATACATGTGAGAAACTCAGAAGTGATTGTCTCTTTACAGAAATCATGACAAACTACCTAATAAATAAATCAGTCGACTTGTGCGTAGTTTCACGTAGCTCCACTGAGATATCATTCTGCGGAAGAAAGTGTCCATCTGCCTATGATAAGAGTCTCATGCTAGTGACAGCAAGACCAGATGAAAACATTAATGGTGTCCACGCTCAGCTGTGCTGCATGTTTGGTTTCCTTCCAAATGCAGACAATGAAAAGAAAGTAGTTCCTGCATGAAATTGCTCACAACGTTTGTTTAAAGTCATTATTTCTGGAAGAAGACATTGCTACTGAGTTTTTAAAACACATTTGTTGGCACTTTGAAAACCTCGAGGCATGTGCCATCGTTTTCCTTTATACTGATGACAAGGCATGACAATCTGAATGTATCAGTAGCATTACAGGTAAGTACATTTGATTTGGAGTTGAAATTTTCCTTTTAAAATACAGCATCTCCAAGCAGTGGCTGATTTAAAAGAGGAAAATGTTCTCTTGCAGCATACAGAGTAATGCCAAAATCAATTTTGTAGTCGGTTTACAAAAGCTCTCCTCCCCCGGTGGTGGTATATTCCAAGATACATTCATCCTGTGGTCTGCCCTTTTTACATGACAAACGCAGGCTTGAAAGTTGAGACCCTGAAACAAGATGAACGATGTTTTTGGCTTATCCTGGATCGGCTGTCTGCATGCCATGATTTAATAGGGCTTACAATGTGAATGAGCATTAAGCTATATATATAACACTAATAACAGCGAGCTAGCTGTGTCAGTCATCTGTGTGTGGATCTTTTCTCATGTGTACTGATACCTGGGGCTTTGTCGAACATATATTCAGGTATATCACACACATAAGATCATGCCTCTGCAGGCTAGCTAAGCCTTTCTTTCCCTCTCCTCATCTTCTCTCCATGTGTGAAAGGCTGTTATCTAGGCGTGCCAGGCCTAGCTCCGCCAGCTAAAGTCTTGCTGTTGGCAGGAATTAGCCCGAAAGAACAGCATGTCCTCTGCCCCAAAGACTTGTACCACAGTCGCGGTACACAAAACTCCTTTTACAGTCCTCTACCAAACCTGACTGACCTAGTCTTATTACCTCAGCACAGGTGTTTATAGGTATCTTGAGGAGCACAACAAGTCTTTACTCCTGAAACAGACATTTTGGTGCCAAACTAGATACCAGAGCTGTGAGCGTGTGAGCGTTCCATATATGATCTTGGATCTTAAAAATGCCTAACTTTTATGAGTGGCAGCTGCAGCTATGATCTAGCTGTCCCAGGCTAGCTGTGTCCTCAAATAAAATTTGCATCTTGTTCAAACCTCTGTGCATACAAATTACCCACGCAGAGTTCTCTATATCGCAGTATAGCCATGCTTACCCTTTCTGTATTTCCTGTTGTTCAGTGTTCACTATTGTTCCAGCTCAGTACACAAACAGCGTTTTACCCTTATTAGTCTAGCCCACCACCCAATGCGCTTCAGTTTATTTTGAGCATAATAACCTCACTGCTTTAAACAACTAATGAAAAGTGAAAGGTGAACCCTTAGCTTCTGTCTAAACAATTCGACAAGGTGTGTGGTCTAGTCCAGCCAAATTTTTCATCAAGTCAAACCAAATATTTTTTTATAGATGTTGCATGAAGCCTATGTTTTACTGGTAATATGATATAACACCAGTGCCAGTATCATTTTAAGCATTGTTGTCCACCAGTGCACAGAAAATGTACATCTGCTTGTTAGCATCTGATTCCATGTGGGGTTTTATTCCTTTAGTTATTTATTTTGTCTTCAATTTTTAGCGACTGGAAGAGATCATGAAGAGGACACGGAAGACGGATGGAAGTGACAAGGTACATTTAAAAAAAACCAAAACCTTTTTTTCCAAATTGAAAAAATAAAACTTAGCTTTGCTGTAAAAGTGACTGAAATTCTCTCCCACTTTCACAGAAAGCGGCAAAGTCCTCCCCACTCGCACATGTCAATGACAAACAGGCAGAGAGTAGCAAAGGTAAGCCAAACATCAGTCTGGACTTCCCCTCAGCCTTTTACAAAACATCCCTGAGTGAAATCGGTACCCACTACTAGCCTTTAATCTGCTTGAATTACAAAGGATAATTGACTTAACTCATCTCCCATTAATGTGTTATCTAGGAAGGGATTTAAAACAAAGTGGATGTCTTCTGGCCAGCTGGTTTTCAGAATACTCTTAGACTTTTACTGCTTCAATTAAACTCAAAAGAACTAAATTTTGTTAGATTCTACTCACACTATTTCAGATGAAATAATTCTATCTATTAAATACTTTTTACTGATGTACACATAAATATCAGTCTACCTCTTTTACCTCTTCCATAGCTTACACAAAACAAAGCACAGATATGTCACATGCTTGTTATCAGTTCCCTTGTGAGTAAGATTCAGAGGGATGCACTTTTAAAAGGCCTATTATATATTTCCCCTCATATCCTGTACAGCTGGAGTTGCTCTTTGCAGAATAGGACCCATGTGGCCTTAGTTTGTTGTCCAATCCCTCGGACTGAGGAGAATTGAGTGGAAGAGTCGGCTTATGGCAACAGCCATCAGCGATCTACATTCATTAGAGAGACTTTGAATAAAACAGTGATACATGTGTTGCTGCAAAGTTTTCAAACATAAACTACTCTCTCCCTAATTAACAATATCCTTAATAGCGAAATTTTAGCATCACACTTTATAAATGAGTAAGATGGAAATGCCATTTGTTTCAAATTTCCCATTGCAAGGAGACACTAGTGAGCCATTAAGTGGATTGAGACCTGGCAGAGATGCCTTTTAGTTCGCCATGTGTGAGTGTGAATGTCTTTGTTTTACGATATTCATGAGGTCAGAAAACTGGACGTTTGTACCACAATGTTCGAACTCAAATGTTTAAGTGACCATTCGAGGATGATGGCTAGAGTTTGGCATTTTATTGTGAAAGTTTTGAAAAGGATGCAGATTTGGGGGTTGAGTACTCACTCAGGAGGTGTTTTTGCACAGCTATTAAGACTCTGAAGTTAGCAGCTGGTGTGCAATGTAAAAAGAAAATAAAAATGTCTTTTATTTACTTAACATTATGTTCCAGCCTAATCATTTTCTCTACATTGCTTTATGGTGTTTTGGATATTTAGCAGCAAGCTGAGAATTGCTAGCAAATGTATTAGAGAGAGTCATGTAGGCTAAATAAAGCCTAGTCTTCACTGTTAGTTCTTTTTTTCTGTATTTTGTTCTAACAGTTATTTTGTCAGTGCTAATGTTTATATATTTTAATGGTGGTTGCAGCTGCAGCATGCATGTGTTTAATCAAATGCAGTACACCTACGTTAATCAAATATCCTCCTATACCAGGTCAGTAATAGGAGCTAAGAAGACGATAAAAAATAACTACTAACAGATACACTAGTCTCCTGTTACTGCAATGTAGACACAGAAAAAATGTGGGTACTATCACCAACAGTTAGAAGAGCAATGAAAAGCAAAAGAGAATCACCAAAAGTGCTGATTCTCCTTAAGAGAGTGAAAAGAGGATGCGTGTGTGTGGGTGTGTCATGAGGTTAGCCTGACACATCTTAAGGTTAACACACAGTGTGGGGTAGGACGTTTTATCTCTGTGGTCACACTAAATGACAATATCACTTTGTTCTCTCTAGCATCTGCTGACTACCAGCCAACGCCTGAGGTCAGCATTCCCAACAACAAAACAGAAAACGGACAGGCCAATGTCAAGGAAAGGTAAAACTAAAGCTTCTTTCGTTTCTCTTCTTTGTGTGCACATTGATGCAAGACCACCATGAACAGCACAAAGCTTGTGCCAGGAGACCAAGCTGGGAGTTGACAACGAATCAAATCAGCAGGAGGTTCACATTGTTGTAAACCTCAAGAGAAAACACAAGGAGCCCCATGATTCTGGCCAACAGTAAACAGTTATAACAGTGGGAGAATGATTTGGTATTAAAAATGTTTACTCTTTGCATTTGATCATGCTTCTTGGGGCCATTTAAAAAAGAATCCTCCTATTGTGGTGGGATGACTCATTTCTTTTATGAGTCATTCGGACCCATCCTGACTAGAACCATACCATGATTTATGTCTTCCTCTCCAACAGCCTCTCAATCCAAGTAGTTAATGGGGTCCAGGCTACGAAGCTTGAAAACGGTCTTTCGACTAAAGAAGACACTGTCCACTTGGAAGACATCATCCACCTCACAAATCATGGCAACTCCACTAACGGAGCCCTGGACAGGTCTGAGACCAGCATGCCCACAGAGCCCATCCTCTCTTTTGAAAGTGAGGAGTCATTCATGAAAAAGGCAGGCCCCATGAAGCCTCAGCATGCTGCAGGTACAGAATTACAAACTGCTTTAATATACACAAGTGACAACACCGCAAACATTTGTAAAACAAACATGGAAAAGACCATTCACTTAAAGCAATCTGAAATCATTCATGGAAATATAAATAGAATAGACGAAATGACGCAGGGAAAAAGCTACAATAACAATCACGACCACGGTTGAAATAAGATATTAATGGAGTGTTTTCCACAACTGGGTGACCTGTGCTGAAAAGGTCTTGCTGTGGTTTGTAATGCGAGTCCACTCCTCTCCTTCTAGTTAACTTTTTAAGTCCCCGTTCAGGCTAGAGTTCAGGATTGTAAAATAAAAGATGAGGTTTTATTGACAGAGGAAAAAACTAAATCTATATATATCTGTAATGAAAATTATGCAGATACAGGCACGATTCAGCTGCATTGACCTAGTTCCCATCACCCAATTTAAAAACTGCTGTACAGGTACCATAAATGGGGTTATTGTCCTTGGCACGGAGCAAGAGAACCTGAATGTGTACTTAATATAAGGTGCAAGTCATCACCCCTGTGAAAGTGAGTACCCCCTAAGGAGAGGAAGGTGTGGCATGGAGAGAATACCTACACTCACAAAGGGGTGGAGATGGGATATAAAAGAAATAGTGTTGGGAAGGGTGCTGAGAAGGAGGGTATCTTTATACTGTTGACAGCTTTTATTCAAAGTGTCTCGCTGACTTGGACCTGGACCCAGTGAGGAATTCCAAGAATGACAGAGGTGATGAGACCCTATCCACAAGTGCTTCACTGCCAGGGGTTAGAAACCAGACTCCGGAGTAATTAAGCTCCATATGACTCCTCATTCATCCTCTTCACAGTAGCAACGTCAGCAGCACCCTGTCCTCCCCGTTCCTGCTAGATCCTAACTTTCACCTGTTATCCTGAAAGCAAGCCAGCGATCCTAAATACTATTTAAAACCAAAAAGAACGATTACCCCTCCTTTAATGAATATTTCACCATCTTTATTTAACTACTGCATACTTCTGTTAAGTGTGTAATTAAAAAGGGAGCATTCTCACTTCTTATATGCACTCTTGTAAATCTGGATATGTGAGATGACTTTTAGTATGTCAGACTGATTTAATTTTACACAGCAATTTCTCAGGAGACCGGTTTATTTTGAGGCATGCTTCCAGGGTTTATTTGAATGTTCATACTTGTTGAGGATATGGCCTTCATCGGTCCCACATGTGGCATTGTCAGTCAGATTGAGTTTTTATATGTTAGCTGCTGTTAACAGTAACATTCCCTTCTCATTTCTTTGAGTCATGCGACCTTTCCGTTTGCTCCATGTAAAGACGACAGTAAAGGTTTATGGGCCTTGCAACTGCAACATGTTTTGCATCCTTTTGCATTTAGCATTGTCACCAGGTTGGAGGTTTGCAGACCTTGCCATTACGCACTTCAGCGAGGCTAAACTTTTTGTTTATTTTGTCTGTTAGCATGTTCATTAAGCTTGTATGACCGCTGCTCCGTCTGGCCTTTAACACTTTGCTCTCTGCCTCATTCACAGAGGTCCTGTGACATATTCCACTGCTGAAGTGCTTGTTGCCTTAGGCCACTGACCTTTCCTAGTCCTGCCAAAGCTCGCATTGCGAGCCCTGTGACCTGTGCCAATCAACAACCTTTGTCTGAGCTCCAAAAAGCAAGCATACTTCCCTCCGAAGATAAAGTGGGTCACAGAAGATGACGACAAAGCGACTGACAGAACAGGATAAAAGGTGTTGCCGCATACAGCACCATTGCAACAGTGTTATTGTTCATCAAAGTCTTTGCAGCACCGATTCCATGCACCTTGTTACTCAACAGTATCATCCTTTGTACATTATAGTACAGCTGAGTAATTATTACAATATACTGAAAAAGAACAGTTTTCTTTGCTCTTTAGTTATTTAACTAAAAGGAAAAAAAAATGAAGACTGGGTACAACTTTGTGTATAATGTAAATGAACTTTGCGTGTCGGTAAAAAGAAAGTTGGATCAGTGGATTAAAGCTGTTTGAAAGGGAGTCATTTTATGCTACTCTATGATGAGTAGATATAAATAAAACCCAGACACTGTACATCCTGGTTTGTACGAAGCTATCTGTACCGGTTTTTGAAAAAGGTAAACTGAGAAATCAGAAGATCTGAAATTAAACGTCACAAAGAATGGCTTGTTACTTTGTGTAAACATACTGTTGGTTCATATCTAAACCTCAGCTATGATTGATTGTATGCATAACTGGATGTAATAATAAATCTGCAACCTTTACAATTAAGAAACTGTAAGTCATCAAAGGTCAAATGTCTGTAAATGGAGATCTCCTCCACTATTTAACAGTTGAAGCAGTTTTTTTTCCCCCCCACATGTGCAAGCATGACTTTTTTTTTTCTCATTTGAAATTCTGGCGCGTGTATATGCTATAGATATATTTTGATGTGCGTTGTAAGGCCAGTGGGAATATCTCAAGTCTTATTAAAGACAAGTGGTCCAGTCTATGTTCTACTCATCCTTATGTCCCAACTGTTTAAGGATTTGATGCATTGTGAGATTATTCTTAGCCTGTTTAAGATTAGTAGTCCTAAGAAGTAGTTCATTTGTTATCAGTTGAATAGTTTTGGAATTTTTTGTACTTTCATTTGCTTTGTTTACTCCAGACGCTCAACAGTGGGCCACTGTCACTGAAAGTAAAAAGAGAGCACGTGCTAACCAAAGGAAAACAGACCTCTAAGCGGGACCACAAGCCTTACAGTCTGTGCGGCTAATGTGCTAGGCATGCGAGTTGGTTCAGCTGTCCATTTCTCTTTGGGTCTCCTTTTACAAAATCTCAACAGGGGGTACATGCCACTCTATCTGCTGGCCCTCTTTCACTATATTCTGCAGGCCTGTGGGAGATCTGGCACGCTGTGTTTGCAGCCCTGTAGGCAGCTGAAGTGCATACAAACACGATTTATGCCTCCTTCTACCACACGTGAAAACATGCCACGCTGATCATATAAATTATGTGACTATGTTCTAACCTTGGTAGAAGGAGGGATTAGATTTTCAACTTGAAACTGTAACAGAGACCTCCAGTGGGCTACATAAGATGAAATCACTATGGTAAATGCAGCCAAACTGTCACCAAAATGAAACTGAAAGCCAAAGACGGAAAACTCTCTGATTCATGATTAAGGAGCAACTGATCAAGATTTAATGCAAGTAAAAACTATTTTTTTCCAAACTGTTTGATAAAACATTGCAGTTTTTTGGAAACTGCTTTTCTTACCGTTTCATTATTTCTACAAATTGCCTCTAAGTCAAGCTAATGCTCGCAAACTTTCCTAAAGCAACAATTTTTACAGTTACAGTTGCGTCACTGCTTAAAACTTTTTTTTAAACATGTTAAATAACACACATCTGTAGCTCATATACCAAACAGCTTTAATCTGCAAAAGACAGCTGACTTGCATGAGCAAGATGTCAACTTCAACCACATCTCCTCATTAGTTCACTTTGTTGTTACTAAAGTTGTCCAAATGAGTCTGCTGCTAAAAGCTGTATTCACCGACCCCACAAGGGGGTGCAGCACCGCAGCATGGACGTGACTGTACATTTGACTTCTCTGTTTTCAGGCTTTAAACTTTATTACTGTAGTGTGTCAAAAGAGGACACAAACTGAAATGTCTCCATTATAAAAATCTGTATATTTTTTCATTAATAATAATGATAATAATAAGATTTCTGCCATTTTGTGCAGCTGATCTGTCAGTCAATCCCTGGTAATGTGCCGTACTTCTCAGAGGGGACCTGAGGATTAGTGGGGACTATTTTTAGGGAGGTGTCGCAAAGCAGTGCACAGTTACAGGCTGATTAGTGCCAAGTTTCAAAATAAATTCTCACAGAATGAGGGGTGAAAAAAAAGGAACCGAATGTGTGGATGGGAAGGGTCATCCAAAAGCCAAGAGTGGTAAATGAATAAAGGAACTTTGTGCCGGTTGAGGTAGTCAGATTGTCCTGGAATAGCCAGGCCACATGTTAAATCCACCACCAACATATGGTGTTCAAGCCTGTTTGAATGACGGGTGTATTATCTCCTCTGCAAGTGTGCTCAGGAGGTGGAGGTGTCACAATTCTGACTATATTTTTACTCTCTTGCGTGAATAACGCCTTGTTAAGGCTCATATTAACAGCAACGGCAAAAAGGAAACAACCAGCTTCAGTCGCCTGAGGACTTTATAAGCATGGTGTCAAACGCTTAATGAAAGGTGCTCCATGTAGAGAATGCAGCCGGCCAAACACTGGACATACATTGACTGTTTTTCAGTCATAAATCTCTGCACTTGAGGACTGTATGGAATCTTGCAAATGTTTCTGAATGGCAAGTGTGCCCACTCTATTTCGAATAAGATGGGGGGGGGGG